>SRPT01000001.1:0-161243 GCA_018360205.1 Claviceps digitariae
TTCTTGGACACTCGCGAGATGCAACAACGTACCAATGTGACAATCTGACAGATCCGAAGAAACACAAACACAAACGCAAACAGCATGATGGGCAGACCAAAGGGGCGGCCAACAAGGCCAGCCGATGCGACGAAGAAGTATAAAAAAAGAGACCACGAGTGTCCCCGACAATTCTCTTTGTTTCCTTTGTTTCCTTCTTTTCTTTTCTTTTTTTTTTCGTCCCCGCAAAATGCCCACCGTTCGCCCGCACTACAAATGCGACTCTATTCCAGATGACGTGGGACTCGAATAAGAAGAGGAAGAATGGACGGACTTTGGCAACGTGCGACCGACTGACACACAAACGTGGCAAAAGACGGGATGGGACGAGATATATGGAATGCAGAAAAGAGGAGTCAAGGGACGAGGGAGGGGGGGAGGGGGTGTTGTTTTGGATGGATGGGCAGCACAAGGTATTAATGGACAGTATTTTGGGTTTGGGATGATGAATGATTGGAGGGATGAATGATGAATGCATAATGATGCGTAATTTACAGGACGGGCCGTGGACATGTCAGCACCGTGTTGGCCGGTTGGGCGCCGCCGTGGGATTTGGGACTTGCTTGGACTTGCAGCATTGAACTTACATGGACCTTTTTTTCTTTTGGACCACCAGCCTTGCGCATTTGCATTTGCGTTTGCATTTTGCTTTGCTTTGCAGATGCGTGGCGTGGCTGGGGTTGGCCGGACAGCCGTGGGGGCCTGACGGGAGGCGGAAGGCGGCCAGCCAGTCGTTGAATCCTGAATATGACACGGGAGGCTGCATGCATGTACACGTGCATGCATGTACATACATATGTACACATGTACAATGTGAATCCCAAATCGACACGGACTTCTTCTCCCATCTCATGTTGTATTTTCAATCCATATCTGTTTCGACTTTGTCATGGCCCTGGCAACGCCATCTCAAGGCACCGGGATGTGGTCTGTGTCATGACGCCAAAGGAGAACAACACACTAGACTACAGCTTAATTAACTACCTAGGTAGGCGGTTCAAAAAAAAAAAAAGGCAAAAGGAAAAAAAGAAAAAGGTAAATACGGATGGCCCCGAAGGTGGCTGGCACCTGATGGATGGATACTTGGATGGATACTTGGATGGATGGGATGAGTGGGTGGCTGGATATCCGTCCAATGAGCAGACGAGGCGCCATCATGAGGATTCATGACGCCTGCTTTTTTGGCCCCCGAACGAATCGGCGGGACGAGACTGGAAGCCTTGGCAACAGGCTACAGCTACGCGCGCTTGCATCGAGATGCTCTGCCTCTTTATCGCGCATCACCGCTACTAAATACAAATTACATCTAAAAATCCCTTGTGGGTTGCCACTCGGACCATGCATCCATCCATACATGGATTACAACACGTTGGTCCGGAAACAGATGAGACGGCGCCGTGGCCAGCTCATTGTTGCGGCGCACCTTTTACCAACAACAAAGAATGGGAGGGTTCTTGGAAAGCCATCTTGTCTGGGGGTGGGATAAAATAAAATAAAAAAAAAGCAGACAAGACACACAACTCGCCGTAGCAGTTGACGAGACACAGATATCCAGATGCACAGTCCTATGACGTTGTGACTTGATATTATGTATATCTCAACCCGTACAAAATGCCAAATCCTTGGATCCCCATGCCCCATACTCCTCCCCGAAACGTCTGGTCGCCGCAGTGAATATCAAATCCGAGCGCGAGGGTATCATTTCTCCGCCAGCACACACCGAAAAAATCGTGTAGAGAAAAAAAAAAAAAGAGAAACGGAGGAACAAATCTCGCCTGTGCTCCCGATGCGCGTCCATTACGTCCACCCTTCTCTCCACTAGCAAACAGCACAAGCACACTGGCAGTGACTGCTCAGCGCCAAGCCATGAGCTTCCTCATTCAGCCACCCCCGACCCGTCGAACTTGAACGTCCAGGAATGTCTTTTTCTCTTTTTCTCTTGTCTTCGTCTTTTAGACTTGAGCCTGGGGCTGACTCTGCGCTCCAGTCTGGGTATTCATCTGTGTTGCCGGTACATCCGCATTTGCCCGCCCCTTCACCCCGTGTCTCCAAAAGTCAATCAGCTCAAAGACAAGCAGTACCGTCAACATGATCCAGATGAAGAAGCCAAAGGCCGTAGCAGCTTGCGACGCCTGATAGACGCTGCAGAAGCCGCCGCCATCGCAATTTCCGACTCCGAGAAAGCTAGCCAGCGCAATGGACCCCGCGAACCAGAAGATGGTGGTGATGGTGAGGAGAGCCAAGGCCACGGCAGAGAGGTACAACGCCGCAGCGACGCGCGGGACGAGGACCAGGTAGATGAGCACGAAAAACGTCCAGATGGTGTTGAAGAGCATAAAGTTGACCGAGGAGGGCGACGTGGTGCGGTAGAAAAAGTTGGAGTATTTACTCCAGTCGTTGACGGCTAACCGGATATTCACCATTAGTTTGAATCCAGAGGTGAGAAGAAAAAATACACGCAGACATATGCACACGTCGTAAAGACGAAGCAAAGAGCTCTCAAGATGCTGGAGAGAGGAGGCAGAAACACAACAGACGTACCGTAGGCAAGAAGACCCAGACAAATGATATTGAGCAGCGCAATGGCGCCGTACAAGACAATGCCGGCGATGGACGGAAGCTCCATTGCGAACGTTGGAAAACAGTCTCTATGAAGAACTATGTATGTATGTAATAATGTATGTTGACACAATCCAAGATGCTGGACTCGGCGAGCAGCTAAGAAATGATGCGGAATAGAAGGGGAAACGTTCGAAAGCGATGCGCGCGCAATGTGACGTCAGTAGAGCCAAGTTTCGTTAAGCTTGCAGATGTGGAGACGAGACCGCGTCGTTTATTTCTTTCTTGCAACTAGCTGCACGGAAAAGGGGAAAAGAGGACTTTCTATCGAGCAACTTCAGTCAGGGTTCTTTTTAAGGCGATGACACCTCCTTTGTATGATTCAGTCTCCCACAACGGCTTCGGGTTTGCTGACGTGTCGTGTCTGGTGAATGACTGGGCAGCGGGGACAGGAACCCAAAGTGAAGCGCAAAAAAAAAAGTGAGCGATGAGGTGGCGGACATTCAGCCGCTTTATACCTCTTTGACTCTTTTTACCCCCCCGTCCATAATATGGGCTTGGCAGCTTGCTATTCTGTATGTGATTTGACAGCAACTGGAAGGGGAAAAAAGGTTCAACGCCCGGGCTGGTACGGCACGATACAACTCTGGGAACAGGCAAGCCGAAAAAAGGTCTGGTCGACGTGGCGCTCAGCCCCAACGAGGTGGCCCCATCATGATCAAGAGTTACGAGTCCAAGACCAGTCAATCCGCTGAAACCCGTGGGGCTGGCCCAGCCGTGGCAGAGCATGGGATCTTTCTCCTTCTCTGTTTCCTTTCTCACCTTCTCTCTCCTTCTCTGTCCCTTTTTCTTTTTCTTTTTTTTTTTTCTTCAATCTAAGTGGGCCGGAGATTCTGACTGTGCGTCAAGAGTTCCCATGTTCTGCACTTCCAACTGAGGTAACAAACAACTGGCTCCTTGATTTCGTCGACGGGCCGTGGGCTAACGATCAATGACGTGGACACCGGGGACCGTCACGGGACGGGAGTCGTGGGTCTGGGATTGCAGAACGCACAGAATACCACACACACCCAGCACCCAGCACCCAGCCACCTTTACGTTTCCCCTGCCGGCAGTTGATTGCCCGGGGTAGGGAGGCCTCGCGTCGCGTCGGCTCATGCACCAATGTCGCAGTCGGAACGTGGATAAAGAAAGGACGGGTGGTGGTCACGAGTTGAAGCATGAAGCATGTTGAAACCTAATTACGGCCTGCTCTTTGACTCACTTCGTCCCAAGCTGGTTGTAGATGATTAGCATGCTATTTGATTGCTTTGACCGCTCACCGTCGCTATCGCTGACATGGCTGCTGCTCGCGGATTACACGGCTATCGTAAGTGATTGTGCCTGATTGTTGTGCTGGGCTGTGCGCACGCCGCACAGCACTATTGTTTGTCAAGAGTCGTCTGGTGACTGGGGTGACTCTGGTCTAACGTAGTCGTGGATTTGTAGAGATATAGGGAGATGTGATGCAGAAATAGCAAGAAGGGAAAGAAATGAAGGAAATGAAAAAAAAAAAAAAAAAAAAAAAAAAAAAAAAAAAGTCAACTCGAATGCATGTTCCTGCACAAACGTGCTGCACCTGTCTTGGCACTGTCTTTGGGCCGTTGACAGCTGATGGCCAGGTATAGCTGTCAGGCAGACAGCAGACAAGCCCGAGACGGAAAACTAGCTTATGGCTACCTAGTTGGACCTTCAAAATACTGGAAAATAATTGCAAAGTAAAAATCAAAAGAATTCAAGAAATTAAGAAACCTCAAACACCTGGTCCAAAGTGAATCAAAAGCAGAGGGGCCCTGACAAATGCCCCCAGCCATGACTGTGCCGCTGACAGAGCATCCAGTCACCACATGCACCACTCACCTGCACCGGCCCACACCCGCCCCACCCCGCCCGCATCCCGAGAAAGCGCGACATGGTCCTAGAAATCCCCACATGAGCTTCCGACCAGACGACCTCGCGCTTCCGTCGCGGCGCGCAAGATGATAAATCACAGTCGGTCCTTTGCTTTGGCATCCACAAATGCCACAATCGCGTCACTCATCCCGCGCGGTTCTGACCAAAAGAAAGATTTATAAGTAAGAACTAGCAAAATGGCGTCTCAAACAAGAAGAAACAAAAGAAAAAAGAAGAAAGAATGAATAAGTAAATACCAGAACAACCCGATCCGGCGTCATCAACATCATCGCATCATCACGTCATGCCAGCCATTTACACCACGAGCCAAAAAAAAGCCATTTTCCAGCTTCTCGTCTCCCACTCCCACTTAAACTATAATTCAGCGCAATCCCCCTCTACCCTAAAAGCATCTGCGTCCCCAAATTCTTTACATACTTGATTTTCCTTACCGATATAATCCCCCCAAGTGTTCTGTTCTGTTGCGTACACACACATACATACATACATACATACATATATACATACAAAATGTCCAAAATCCTTACCGTCTTCGGCGCAACAGGCAATCAAGGCGGTTCCGTCATCCGCGCCATCCTCGCCGACGAGAATCTCTCCCGCGAGTTTACCATCCGGGGCGTCACGCGCGATGTGAACAAGCCGGCTGCGCAGGACCTCGCAGCCAAGGGGGTCGAATTGGTCAAGGTAGGGGGGTCTACAGTCCCGGACATCTAAATTCTATTCTCTATGAACAAGAAGACAACGATTAGCCTGCCAGCTAGCTTGATGATATCATGACATACCCGTTACTAACACACCTCCCAGGCCGACATGTCCTCCGCCGACGAAGCCCTTCCCGCCGTCCAAAACGCCCACACCGTCTTCCTCGTCACCAACTTCTGGGAGACCATGTCCGCGGCCGCCGAAGTCGCGCAGGGGAAAGCCGTTGCCGATGCCGCCAAGGCCGCCGGCGTCAAGCACCTCATCTTCTCGTCCCTCATGGACGTCGCTCAGGCGTCGGGCGGTCGTCTCAGCCACGTCACCCACTTTGACAGCAAGGCCCGGATAGAAGAGTACATTCGCGCCAGCGGCGTGCCCTGCACGTTTGTCCAGCCGGGCGTCTTCATGAGTAACTTGTTTGGGTTCATTCGCAAGGACCCAGCCGCCGCTGGAGGGGAGGAGGAGCACAAGCGCCTCGTGTGGCACATGCCGGAGGGTGTCAAGGCCCAGGAGGCGCAGCTGCCGTTGCTGGATGCCGCGGGTGATACGGGCTTGTTTGTCAAGGCGGCCGTGAAGCATTTCCCCCAGACGGAGGGGAGGCGTATCCTGGCGGCGACGGCGTATTATACCCCGGCTCGGATTATCGCTGAGCTGGAGGAGGTGACAGGGAAGAAGGTGTCGTATGTGGAGACGCCTCATGATGCTTTCAAGTCGTTTTTGCCGGCGCCGGCGGCTCAGGAACTGCTGGAGAATATGCTGTTGCTTCAGAGTCCGGGGTATTATGCCGGGGCTGATCTGAAGCCGAGTCTGGATCTGCTGGGTGACGACAAGCCCATCACTTGGAAGGCTTTTGCGCAGAAGAATAAGGACAAATGGGACTAGAGCCTTGCGTCAGACCAGACGAATTGTTTGTCCTTTTTTCTTTCTTTCTTTTTCTTTCTTTTTCTTTCTTTTTCTTTCTTTTTTCTTTCCCTCTCTCTTTCTTTTCTTTTTTCTCTCCTTATTTTTTGTTATACTTCATTACTGTTCTAACTAGGGTGGAAAATGTTTATAATGTTAAAAGTCGGTTTAAATTGCAGGCCCGAGGACCTAGTTCTATCTAAATCGATATGTGTACTTTGTCATCCCGCTCCCCTTTTTTTCCCCTTTCAATAAATCCGTCCATACTACTAGTGACACCAATAGATCCGACGTGATGAATGACAAAGCCATGTTTCATTCCTGACTAGCAAGACATTATTTCTTTTTTTTTTTTGGTTCAAGAAGCAGTTAGTTCAAAGCGTCTCCTCTATTTCGTGTAGCCATTCGCCTTGACCCAGGCAGCCACATCCTCACGATCACGTCCCAGCCATGAAATCTTAGACAGGACCGCATCTCGGCTTTGCGCCAAAGATTGGTCATAGCCGTTGGTGTTCTTGCCCTCGAAAAACTTGTCGACTCTGTCAAGTTGCTCCTTGGAAGTGAAGCCCGATGTCATAATGTTGACCATGCTGCCCAGCATGGACAGCGCAGGAGGCAGTCTCTCGTAGAGCAGCGCCCAGTTGGACTCCATCCACTCGTACAAAGCATTGATTCCCTCAGGATGCGTGCGCAGGCCAACCACTGGCATGTAAACGTCCTGGTCCTTGAGGCCAGGGCTGAATAGAAGACCCAAAGTCCTCTTAATCAGCTCGGGTTGCTTGGCACGTCCAAGACTACGCAAGCACGTGTTGCGTTCATCACTGTTGGTGGAAGAGTGGTAGAAGTTGAGAATTTTATCGTACTAAACCATTCAGGTCAGTATAAGGGAATCATCCATCGCAAATGCTGAAGCAGACCACAGCAGGCCCTAAACAATATTGAATAGTTTCAACAATGTAAAACAGCGAGAATAAGAAGAATTGATACATACCTCTTCGACGCCACCATATTTCAGAGCAATCGCAAAAACGCTCTTTCTGATGTTGGGGTGAATGGCGGCCTTGTCGCCAGACATGAACTTGGCAAACATGTCCTTGCAAGCGTCAATAATCTTTTCATCGCCGCTGAGACCAGCGCCCTCGAATAACATGGCCTTGAATTGCTGCTCAATGTGGCCGTCGTTTTCGGAGAATGTCCAACCCATCTTGTGTGCTTTGGGGCTCAAGAGATGGCGCTGGAATGCCTTGAGACCCTCTGTGACGGCCTCGTCTTCGAAGATCCATGCGCTCTGGATAGCGCCCAGGCGGGCAACAATCTCATTCCAAACAACAAACTCGCTCTCAGAGTCAAAACCCTTGAGCAAGTTGAGCACACCAGATGTCTTTTGGTAGCCAGAAGTGGCGAGAGCACCAGCATCAGCAATCATACCGGCTCGGTCCTCAACAGATAGCAAACCGTCCTTGGCAGCCTGGCCGAGCTTTTCCAGTCGAGAAGGAGTGTAACACGTCCGGAAGATACCAGTATGGTTTGCGTTGAGCTTGAAAAAGTCTGTGCTGGGAACTTTGAAGTCTCCCTCACGTTCTTTCAAGGCGACTTGTCCATCAATACCATCCTTGGTACGGAGGCCAAGGAAGACAGGGTACAGGACCTTGTCATCCTCGGGTTTCGCGTCACCAGTTCGCAAGAAACGATTCTGCTTCACATGGATGGTGCTATCGGCGTCGTTCTCCGTGACCGTAAGAACAGGATAGCCGACCTCCTTGGTCCAGGCTCTCATGATTTCTTCAATTGGCTTGCCGCTGACAGCGCTAAGAGCAGACCAAAGATCTCCAGTTTGGGTATTTCCGAAGGCGTGCTTCTTCAAGTACTGGCGCACACCCTCCAGGAAGACGTCTTCACCTATGTAGGTAGACACCATGCGCAGAACGCAAGATCCTTTGGAGTACGAAATGGCGTCGAAGATCTGGTTGATCTCGTCGGCGCGCTTGACGGGAACCTCAATAGGGTGAGAGCTGCGAAGGGAGTCCAGAGACAGTGCAGACTGGAGGTTGTCTGTGACATAGTTTTCCCAGACTTTCCACTCGGGATAAAACACGTTGGAAGAGTACTACAGGAGTAGAAATTTATTGATTAACAGAGAATCGCCCAAAGGATGAATTTTACAGCTCCTTCATCTTTCCTTTCTTTTCCTTTCCTTTTTCTTTTTCTTCTTCTTTCTCTGGGTGGGGGGTGGGGATAGATTGAAAGAGGGAGACAAGAAAGTAAAACATACCCAGGAAGTCCAGGTGGCAAAGCCTTCGTTCAGCCAGAGACCCTCCCACCAATCCATGGTGACAAGATTACCAAACCACTGATGGGCCAACTCGTGCTGGACAACTTCAGCAACGCGCTCCTTGGTGACAGCTCCGCTCGTCTTTTCATCGAGCAAAAGATCAACAACGCGGTAAGTCACGAGACCCCAATTCTCCATAGCACCTTGGGCAAAGTCGGGAATGGCAACTTGATCCATTTTGGGCAGAGGAAATTCGATACCGAAAACCTTTTCATAGAATTCGAGAGTCCTGACGGCAAGGTCGAGTGAAAATCGTCCATGCTCAATATTCTGACCGGGAGGAGCGTAAACTCGAACAGGAACTCTGAATTTTGTGGACTCAACGTAGTTCAGCTCGCCAACAATGAAAGCCACGAGGTAGGTGGACATCAACGGAGAGGTATTGAAGTGGACAGCTTTTCGAGTAGAACCGCTAATGGTAGACTGGACTTCAGTCTCTTTGGCAACATCCATGTTACTCAGGCAGGTCAGGTTTTTATCAGCAATGAGCGTGACGGTGAACTTTGCCTTGAGAGCTGGCTCGTCGAAACAAGGGAAAGCTCTGCGGCAGTCGGTGGCCTCCATCTGGGTGGTAGCAAGGATGCCTTCGGAACCATCTTCTCGTTTGTAGGTGGATCGATAGAAACCAGCCATTTTATCATTCAGTTGACCGGTGAACTTGATTTCGAGCTGGGCTTGGGAGTCCTTGGCCAGAGAACCGTCGAAGTCGAATTTGCTGACTTGTGTAGGCTCATGGTAGGAGACTTTAGGGGTTGAGCTAGAAAAAAAAAGAAGAGAAAAATTAGACACGGAGGATAAGCTTCAGGCGACGAGGCAGGAAAATGTCATATCACAGGGGTTTTTTTTAGTCAACATATTTGTCGACGATTTTACTCGGTACCTGATGGTCTGGCCGTTGGCAGATATCTTGGAGCTGTGAATGTCAAGCTCAAGAGTATGGAGCGATACGGAGCTGGATGCCTCAACAACATCGAGATCAATGACAACAGTTCCGTCAAAGGTCAGCTTGTTCAAGTCGGGTTCCAGGGTGACGTGGTAGTGGCGGGGAATGACATTGGTGGGAAGCAGTTCGCGCGCCTGGGTGCTGCCGGGAGCGGCACCGCCACCCGTCTGGTCGATACCCGCCTGAGCACGACACATATTGTCTAGTTGTCGTCGGTAAGAACAATGGCGAAGTTGCCTGTAGCTGTGGCTGTAGCTGAATCCGATTGCTTGTCGGATAGGGCTGGTAGTATTTTGTGGTGTAGCAAGAGAGAATCGAGAAGCAGAGCCAACAGCAGATGTCAATCTCTGGTTGTAGTTAGGAACCCTGAGCCAGAAAGTAATCAGTTAAGTATTTTAATTATCAACGGATCTGGCTAAAGGAAAGTAGAAGGTCAAAGCAGTCGTCGTCATGTACGAAGAATTAGGCCGAAGCCCAGGTGGGGTGGAGCGGGGGAGGCGGGCAAAGGTACTTGAGAGGGGTGAGAGCTGAGAGCGAAGAGCGAGCGGAGAGCTGAGAGGAGGAGGGGCGGAGGGGTGGAGGGGGAGAGGGGGAGAGGGGGAGAGGAAGCAGGGGTAAGAAAGAGGAGGGGCACAAGTTCTTCAACAACAAGGGCAGTGACGACGAGGCAAGCCAATCCGACCAAAAGCAGTGAGGCGGTGTCGGTTGCACCGACGAATAAAAATCACATGCATGCATTGATTATCATCAGCCGACTGCGAGTTGATGTAGACCGCCCAGGAGGACAAGGTACATGTGTACACATGTCTTTTGCTTTGCTGCAGGTGTTGCCTGCAAAACTGCAAACCGTGGCCTGTGAAACTGTGCGACAGACTTTCGAATGCTTCGCGCCATGATGAACGAACGACTGGGTCTGGAGGGGTCTGGAGGGGTCTGGGGACGGTTGGAGGCGGTTGGAGGCGGCAGGTCGCGGTTTGGCCAGGAGATTGGCCGTGTGCATGACGATCCTGATTGTTGACGGAGCACTTGACCAAGACATTAGGATAAATGAAATGTCACGACGATGAGGAGTCGCGCTCACTTGAACATGTGTCCTCAACAATCACCGTCGTTGGCTTGCCATGTCCGGAAGCTGGTCACCGAGGGCTTCTGTAGTCTGTCTACACAAAAAGTCCATTTTTTTCCTTTTTGTATTTGACCGTCTGTTGATGTTCTTTGTTGTTGTTTATACTTACGTGTAACGTCGGGCATTGGCGAAACATGAATCCTGCCGGTCGTGCCACGGGCTGCTTGGCAGCGAAGCAACACATGCAGCGTTGGGTCGTTTTGAAGAAAAGGCCGTCGTGATAGACCTGCGGAGCGATGGCTCGATGGCGACCCGTCTGGGCATGGCCGCGGCGGACTGCAGCGCCGACGACATCGCGGGCCCGGTCTGGTGTGAGCACGCTCGGCGCAGGAGAAAGCCTAAAGAGAAGGTAGAAAGGGCATTTGAGGCAAACTTGGAGACCAGTCGTCCAAAACACACGATGTATCAGATCGGATTGACGTTGCGGCGTGTAGAACCACCCGCGAGTAGAAACGATCCAATCAGCGCGTTGTGCAATGTGCAGCCGCTTGACGGATGAACTCCGTTGGACAGCAGTGCGCACGATACTCGAAAGAAGAATCGAGATGAATTGCCCACAGTGGAAGAGGCAGAACGTGGTCGGGATCTGGAATGCTTCCGGTGACGGTATCTGACGGGATCTGACGCTTCGACTTGCCGCATGCGAGGAGGAGACACTGAACTTTTCTCGCGTTTAAAAATCTGGATGAAATACTTGACCTTCCGCAAATGAATGATCCCGGCTGATTGTCCAATCACACGAGCTCAATGCAGCGCGCCTTCCTGCATGGGAAGGTTACGCGGGAAGATGCGGATGCGGGACCCTTGCCGCCCCACTCCACGCGGCTCTCGACTCCGACTGCAAAAGATATTGTGAGCTCTTTCGCTGGTGACAAGCAATCGCTTTTGCCGTGAACTCATGCATCATGCCTTTGGGCCCGTTTGACGCTCGCACTAAGCGGTCCCGGTGCACCGCTTGTTCTGCAAGCCATCTCAAGGCACGGATGGCGATTCCTCGCTCCGGTTGATTCAACAACTGACGCAAATAGCTATTCTAGTGCTCTGGAGATGTCCCCTGCGAGAATTGCTCGCGCAGGCGGATTGCCTGCACTTTTGCTGCTCAAGATTCGGCAAAAAGGCTTGTTTTTGTCGAGAGCGTCACAGAGAAGACGGCGGGCAACAGGTTTTTGACAACAACAACAACATCAGCTTCGTCGTCATCAGCAGCATCCTCCTCCTCCTCCTCCTCCTCCTCCTCTTTGGCCGTCAGGCATAATAAACACAATGCCAAGTCGACAAGCAGTCGTTTCCCGCAAACTGCAGGGCTACCGCCCCCAGGACGCCTGATTGAAGAGACTTCCCGCTACCTTTCCTTTTTTGACCTTTTCGCAAAGAGCAATAGCTTCACCGGCAGAGGCAGGACCACTGGCGACGAGGTGAAGCAACTGGCGGAGCTGCACTCGCGCAAGGGAAACCATGTCTTGCATGCCATGCTAGCAGTCGGTGGCATGTTTGCTGACCGACGGAACCTCGTGGATACCACAGCCCGTCGAGAGACAGCACTTGTTGCGTTGCAGCATTATTCCTACTCCATAGCAGGTCTGCGGGACGCCATTGACGGGTTGAACATCCGGCCTAGGACTCGGCAGAAACAGAAAGTCAAGGATGAGCACGTGTGTATCTTGTGGACAACATTACTTCTGGGGCTATTCGAGGTGAATCACTTCATATATATATATTTATCTTGTAAAGATGAAAGAAAACAGTCATGCTGCAAGAAGTTGGGCCCGAAAAATCATTGCACATGGCTAACATGAATCGTAATAGCTCATGAACGACCCAACCGGCCACGGCTGGCAGCGGCACATCATCCACGGGACGTGCATGGCCCTCCAGGCCAGCGGACCGTCGTCGTGCCGATCCGGTCCTGCCTTTGCGTTTTTCACCCAAGCCAGAATCTTTGAGATTAGTCGGACTATTCTGTATAATGAGAGGACGTTTCTCTCAGAACCAGGGTGGGTGGCGTTGTCGCGAGGTTTGAGTGTAAACGTTGGCGGCGGATATACCTGGTCCCCGCTTGATTCATTGCTCGACATAATGGTCATGTGCTCCGATCTCCGAGTCCGGTACGTGTTTAATTCTATAGGTATACTCCTTTCACGAAGGAGAGCAAATCAAAATGGAAATAATAATGATTCAACAAATAATCATCATCATCATCCATAATACGGCAATGTCGGTCCTGTCTCCTATTCTCCCATAATGCTTACCAAAACGCTGTTTACTTTCTATATTTTATGTCCTCTATTCTCGAATGATGCTAACCAAAATTATTGTTCCTTTCTCTTTTCTTTTATTCATTTTTTCTCCTTTTGCCTACAGCGCCGCCACTCTCATCCAAAACATCCCCCCCTCGCCAGGTCCAACCCCCACCGCCGAAGCCATCGCCATCTCAAACACCGGCTTCAAGCTACAAGAGGCCCTCCAAGCCTGGCAATCCGCATACCTGCCCGCCCACCACGATACTGATCCCCTCCCAGTACCCCCCTCCAACACCGCCACCAACACCACAATCTCCCTCCCTCTCGCCCACGACCCCAGCATCCTCCTCTCGCGCATCTTCCACGCCTCCATAAGCATTTACCTCTCCGGCATATTCGACTACCATCTCCCCCAATGGCACACCTTAGGCCTCCCCGTCCTCCCCACACTCAACCACCACACCCTCACGCGCCACCTCCACCACATCCTGCTCTACACCAGCCTCGCCCTGGACAAAACCCCCTTATCGCCCCTGCTGTTCCTGTTCCCCCTACGCATCGCGGGCGCCCGATCCCATCACGACTGTCAGCGCCAGCTAATAACCTCGCTGGTCGCGCGAATCAAGCAAGACTTTGCCGTGGCAGGCGCCATTGAAGCTGACTTGGATGCCTTGTGGAAGTGGAGGGCCCTTCACCCTCAAGGATAGAATTCGGTTCTCATGGAGGGCAGGCATACTGCAGCTATCTGGCGAGTTGATTGATTTTTAGAAAAAAAAAAATTGTATTTTGCAGAATATATAGATGAAAATAAAGAAAACAATTATTTTTTAGCCTTCTTTTTACTTTAGGCTATAATTGTAAATATTACCACATATTTTACATAGGTACGCAGAGGTTTCTTGTGTTAACTGGGTATGGTAAAGGTATCGTCCCTGATCGCATAGTACATATATATTCATAGGTACATACCTACCTACTCAGTTACATGCACGTAAAAGTACCAACTTACCTAGGTAGGTAGGCACCTGGGTATACAAAATACGTACACGTCTATGTACATATATCAAGTACGTACATACATGTACATAAGTAGGTTGTATATATATCTCTAACATGTATATAATCACCAGGTGGGAAAAACAAAAACTTGGCAACAACAGCTCAGAAAACAGACTTCTTGGACCACTTAGATCTAGCGCGGATACCACGTCCAAACACATAAAATATAAACGGGACAGGAATCAACAACGCGGCAAACCCCCCCGTGATGCTCGACCCTGGTCCCACGCCGAGATTATGAAACAGCGGCCCAACCACGAGGGGAAATGCGCCGGCAAAGCACGATCGCAAAAAAGTATTTGCTGCTACGGCCGAAGCCGCATATGCTTGAAACGTATCAACCAGGTAATTCAGCGCTGCCTGAAAGATGGTGAAGAAGCCGGCGCCCACCAGCACGAGCCCGATACACGGCACGATCCAGGGAATGTCGGGTCCCGAGGTCCATCCAACGACGAATTGGCCTCCGCTGAACAGCAAGGATCCGAGCATCATGGGAGGCAGTCGTTTTTCAGGAACAGCTCGATTCCCAGCTGCGTGGTAAAACTTGTTGTAGATGGTCTGATTGTAGACGTTGAGGCCGCAGCCGAGGGTGGCGCCGATGAATGTGCACAGGAATGGTAGCGTCGCGACAATAGGCGTCCAGCCTCGGATTTCGCCAAAGATGATGGGGATGGCGCCGAGCTGCATGTATAATATGCCATAGCAAAAACTAGCGTAGAGGGCCATGAGGAAGCAGATGGGCGTGCAGATGAGCTGGATAGGGCGCAGCAGGAACTTGCGCGCGAGCTCGGGTATGCTCACGTCCCATTCCTCGAATTGAGCGTGCAGGGCCCAGTTACCCGTGTCATGGCGTAGACGACGAGCTTTGTTCACCAGCAGCTTTGGGGGGTAACTCTCATCAATGAGAATGACGGCCAAGAGCAGCACGGCAGCTTGAAGGATGCCTGTGAGGTATTGCGTCCAGCGCCAGCCCAAATCATCTTGCTGAGCGACTACTGCAGAGATGATGGGGCCTTATTACAGGAGGGGGACGTTTGTATCCGTTAGCTTAATCTTTTCCTCCTTTGGTTTAATTTTTCGCTTCAGCTCGAAACAGTATATTGCATGAGCTCACCAAGCACAGGTCCGCCGACGACGGCCATGGCATATCCTGCCATGGCAATACCTCTCCATGCCGGAGTAAACAAGTCTCCCAATACACCCCCGGTATTCGTCACGGGCGCGGATGCGAAAAAGGCACCAAAGAATCGAGTCAGAATTAGTGTCTGGAAGTCCTTTGCTGTGGCGCTCGCAAAACTGAAGCAAATTGCGACAAACATGGGCACCATGACAGCCGGCCGCCGCCCAAATACCTCACTCAATGGTGCCCAGAGCAGCGGACCGATGCCAAATCCAAACAGGAACAAGGTCGTGCCCAGTATGGCGACCTGTGTGCTGACGCCAAACTCTTGTGCAACCTGCACATTGCCAGCGGAATAAGCTGATGATGCCCATGTGGCAGTCATGGTCACCAAGCCATACAAAAAAGTTGTGGAAATCTTTTTGTGTGTCACCCAGTTCAAGGGATGGTACGGATCGTCCGGCCCATCAAAGTCTACGAGCTGGTCCTGGCTGGTAGGTACATGGGCGAGAGGGTGTGTGAACTGAGGGACGGGACGCGATCGAACCCTCGAGAGAATGGCATCTCTGCGACTGACTACCCGTGAAAGACTACCTGTAGTTGTGGCGGATAATTCTGCACGCCATCTTGTGCTTCTGCTTCTGCTTCTACTTCTGCTTATACTCGAGTAGGAAGTGCCAGATCGTATCTCACGTAACGTGGGACGATGGCCATCGAGCTCGCTGGGCTCGCATTCGTCGTCCGAGTTAAAGCTATCTTTACTATTAGTATTTACTAACGATTCTTTATTGTATTAATTATTAATAATTAGTTTTACTAGCTTAGGAATAATAATTAGACTAAGAGCCTAATCTAGATTATTATATTCCTTTTCTAATATAGCGACTTATAAATGTGTATAATAAGGGTAATATATAATAAAAAGGAGGATAGAATAAAATAAAAGTGTTATTATAATAAGCTAAACTTAAAATAGATATAAATATAGCTTTATTTATAAACACCTAATACAATAAAAAGGTCTAAAAATTAGTAAAAGCTAGCTAGTATAGGTTAGCAGGCAATTTTATTAAAGCTAATAAGACTCTATCTCCCTTTAGTAGTTTTAGCTAGGCCTACCTAAAGTAAGTAGGCATTATATTAGTTTAGAATATAATATTATATTATAATATTAAAGAGTTAGCTAATTACCTTCTTACTATAATATTAAAATACTATAAAAATTAGCTTATTTAGAATTAGGGTAGTAGCTATAGTAGCTATAGTCTAGTATTTCTATAGAGTAGTAAGTTTTAAAGGCTATCTTAATATTAAATAAGTACTTAAATATATAGCAATAAATTACTTATTTTTTTATATAGAAATATATTCTTAGTTTTCTATATATTAGTATATAGGTTAGCTATTATACTAATTTTTTTTATTAAATAAGTTTTTTTAAGATTATTAGTATACCTTTATAAATTATAATAATTTATAATTATAAGGAATTATATATAATATAAAATGCCTTTAAAAATAAATAGTAAGGTATTTTTTCTATTTTAAGCCTAGTTACTACTATATATTTAAGAATTTATTACTGCGTGTTTAGGTACTTATATTAAATAGAGTTTAACTTTCTTAAAGACTTTAGCTAGGTAGCATAAGGAGCCGGAAGCACTGTTCCGAGAACCAGGGCTAAAGCTCTGATAGCGGGGACATGATTCAGATCGTATCTCACGTAACGTGGGACGATGGCCATCGAGCTCGCTAGGCTTGCATTTGTTGTCTAAGTTAAAGCTATCTTTACTATTAGTATCTACTAATAATTCTCTATTGCATTAATTATTAATAATTAGTTTTACTAGCTTAGGAATAATAACTAGACTAAGAGCCTAGTCTGGATTACTATGTTCCTTTTTTAATATAGCGACTTATAAGTATATATAATAAGGGCAATATATAATAAAAAGGAGGATAAAATAAAATAAAAGTGTTATTATAATAAGCTAAACTTAAAATAAATATAAATATAGCTTTATTTATAAATACTTAATGCAATAGAAAGGTCTAAAAATTAGCAAGAGCTAGCTAGTATAGGTTAGTAGGTAATTTTATTAAAGCTAATAAGACTCTATCTCCCTCTAGCAGTCTTAGCTAGGCTTACTTAGAGTAAGTAGGTATTATACTAGTCTAGAATATAATATTATATTATAATATTAAAAAGTTAGCTAACTACCTTCTTACTATAATATTAAAACACTATAAAAATTAGCCTACTTAGAATTAAAGTAGTAGCTATAGTAGCTATAGTTTAGCATTCCTATAGGGTAATAAGTTCTAAAGGCTATCTTAATATTAAATAAGTATCTAAATATATAGTAATAAATTACTTATTTTTCTATATAGAAATATATTCTTAGTTTTCTATATATTAGTATATAGGTTAGCTATTATACTAATTTTTTTTATTAAATAAGTTTTTTTAAAATTATTAGTATACTTTTATAAATTATAATAATTTATAATTATAGGGAATTATATATAATATAAGATACCTTTAAGAATAAATAGTAAGGTATTTTTTTTATTTTAGGCCTAGTTACTACTATGTATTTAAGAATTTATTACTATATATTTAGGTACTTATATTAGATAGAGTTTAACTTCCTTAGAGACTTTAGCCAGGTGGCATAAGGAGCCGGAAGCACTGTTCCGAGAACCAGGGCTAAAGCTCTGATGGCGGGGACATAATTACACGATGCCTCAATTTATTACTTCTTGCCTCTTGCTCTTGCCTCCTGCATGGGACGAATATGGCGCGCATGTCCATGTCTCGAGTGCTCCTTCCTCGCTTGAGTCAGGACCAGGAAGTCAAGAGTCTACATGTCGACCGACTTGTCAGCTAATACCTCAGCAGTACCTGGTAGCTACCTTGAAAATCCTCAGGCATCCCGCAGGGTCGGAAGTCAAATAAGAAGTACCTTGAATGTTGAAAGTGAATTGCAATACGTAGCCCCGCCTCGCGGCTCTCATGCGTCTGTGCGTGTTATCGAACAATCCACAATCCAGTTGTCCATTGTTCTTGTGGATGAGCCAGGCACATGCATAAAGTAAGTGCATGTACTCGAGTGCCTAATGCACAAAATCAACAACCTGGCAAGGCGGCCTCTCCTGGTCGGTCAATAACTACAACTCCTATTCAGAGTTTTTTTTTTTTCGCTTGTTTTAAGACGGTTGTTGAGGGGAAAAAGGAGAAAACGGAGACGAGGACGCAAAGTCACGTCGGCCAGCCCTGCCAGTCGAGTCGAGCCGAGTCGTGTCACTGCGCCACAAGATCCGTCTTCCAAGACTGCCAGGCCCGCCAGATTCCTCCCTCGGGCGACCATTTGATAGGCTTTCGCAGAGGCTCGGCATGGGCGCATTTTCAGGACTCCGGACTGAGTCGACTGAGTGCTGACTCGTGTCGGGAGGCATTGTAGCGACCGCAGGCGGGAGAGGTTGACATCTAATTTTACGGCCAGAGTCTACAATCGGACCGGGTCCAGAAAAGGACAAGAAAAAAACAAAGACGGGACACTTCATCTTGTCAAGTTGACACAGACCAGACGGCATCTTGGCGTTGAATCCGGGGCCCCCAGCCTCCCAGCCTTCTCCACCGCGGTCCCAGCAGAAAGGTCAAGTCGACTGAATCCGGGCCCTGAAAAATCATCCCAGTCATCCCTTTCTCCAGCGACCAGTCTGGTCGGATTGATGGACGAAGACCCCTTGACTTGACGTTGCTGGTTTTCTGTTCCCTTTATTCTTTTATTTATCCCGTCTGATCATTGATGCCTCCAGCCCGGTAGCTCCAACAACCAAGGCCCGAGGCCAGCTGCCAGCTGTCAGCTCACGCACCGGCTCGCCTCCCTTCGGTCGCCCATTTGGTCGCAACTCTTTTCTGCTACATCAATCGTCAATTGATACCTCGTACCTCTGGCTCGCCAAACCTCGGCGTAAGCCCAAGAGTCTGGTCTGTTCTTGATCATCAATATTTTACACATGTAAGTGCCGCAGATTGCCTTGCCCACTGCAATGAGGACACGCAGCACGCAGCAAGCGGGAAGCAGCCAGCAAAGCAGGGTGGGAAGCTCTGAGTCCTACCAGCCTGTCTTGTCTGTCTGTGCCTGTGTCCGACTTCAAGTCGACCTGGCTCTCCAGGCGCTGCAGTCGGCGACCTGCGTGCGCCCTCGATTCAACCATTGAAAGTTTGTTTCGCGTCCTTCACTTACTCCAAGTGTTGGCACTATTGCCGCGGAGAGCGTGCCATGTTGGGCCAAGCTCATGATCCCTCATGAGGCACCCCTCATCATCACCATCTTCTCCTTCTTTTCCTTCTTCTTCATCTCCAAAACTATCCTCACTTGTTGCACATCGTTTACTGTTGATGTACTTTTTTTCTTGATTATCTTTGTCTGGAGAAGTAGTCTCCTTGTACCAATTTTTCATTGGGTATTCAAGTAATATACCTCATCATCATTGGGCCAAGCCGACGAGTTGCTAGTGGGCTTCAAGTTTGGTAGCCTGGTCTGTCTTCCTTACCCAAGAGCTTCTTATTATCCAATTGTCTTCTTCCTAAAAAAAAAGAAGAAAAAAGAAAAAAGAAAGGCTTGGCTGCTCCGTCTAGCACTTGCCCATTCTTTTCATTTCAAGATCCGAAGCTTGAAAGAACATGCAAATTTGAGCTAGCTGAATTGCGCAGTCATCTCCGCAATGCTACGATACGCCAGCCAGTGGGAGAGAAGGGCTTTTTCCTTTGCAGCAGCAGAGGCAAAGTACGAATCAACAACTGCGACGGCCGTATTTCTCAATTCACATCACCATCATCACCATCATCACACCCCCTCATTCGCATACCACTCAACCCATCTCATTGAAGATCTGTGTTACAAAGCAAAGTACGCTCTGCTCTACGGCAGAGCGGACTGGTGGCCATGTCGAGCTTGGAACTGACCGGCTCGCAGAGAGGTGCTCACTCCCGCGCACAAAGCCACCATTCGTACTCATTTGAACCCGACGTGAACAACCGACACGGAACAATATCATCCCGCGACACCCTCGACGACTCTCCAAGCACGACCCGAGTCCTTCCACCGAGTCCTCCGACGAGAAAGCTAGTACGAAGCCCATCGGCAAGCTACCTGGAGAGCTGCCTCACCTTAAATTCACATTCCAATCCTACTCGCACCGCCTCGACAGATCAGCCGTCATCGGACGGCCGCAGGTCGTCATTGCCTATATCGAGGCCAACGCCTGCGTCTGCAAGGAGACTAGAGTTAAAACAAAGTCTCGCCAAACCTCTACCCCGATCACCGCCTGATTCGAGCTACTCGAGCTTTTCATCGTTTGCGAGACCCGACATTGGCAGACAAGACCCCGCCGAGGAATCGCGCACGCGCCTGGTCGAATTAAATATGGATAGTCAATTGAGTACAATGGACTCGTCTACCTCTCCCGCCGAAGGGCAATTATATAATGCCCAGGACCAGTATTTGCAAGATGTGAACAGCAGTATGAGCAGCTTGGCGAGCTCAGTTCGACACGAAACAAACGGCGAAGACGGAGACGGCTTGACACCGAGAAGCGCCACTGGTTCCGCATCGGCCACCCCATCGCCGCCCGTCGACCAGGGAGCAAGAGTAGCTGGCGCAACGGCAGCCATGGTCGCACAGGGCTCTTCAACGCACTTGTCAGGATTAATGTGCAATGTGCATCGCACAACAGGGCGTGAGCCGCCACCGCTTGTTGGTGCTACTACCACCATACTCGGAGACAAACTCTATGTATTCGGCGGCCGGATCTTGTCCCGGAGTCGCCCCGCGCCTTTAACGTCAGATCTTTACGAACTTGACCTGATTTCACGCCATTGGACCAAATTGCAGACGGGCGGAGATGTCCCTCCACCAAGGTACTTTCATTCCATGTGCGCCTTAGGAGATACAAAAATGGTCTGCTATGGCGGCATGTCGCCTGCTTTGACCCCTGATCAGACTGCATTGTCAGCGGACGAGCAGCAACAAGCCGAGGTAACCGTCATGTCCGACATTTATATTTACGACGTTGGGCCCCGCATATGGACCTACGTGCCAGCCCAGGATGCGCCCCAGGGTCGTTACGCACATTGCGCTTGCATTTTGCCCTCTGCAGGCTCCTTTTCCTCGAATCGTGCGCCACTAGCAGCTCTGCAACATAACCTATCGTCATCCAACCCAAATGAAGGTCGAATAGGTATCAATATCGACGGATTCGGCGGGTCGGAGATGATAATCGTGGGAGGACAAGATGGCGCGAATCATTACATTGAGCAGATCAGTGTTTTCAATCTTCGCAGTCTGAAATGGACGTCAACGCAGCCGCTTGGCAAAAGCTGTGGTGCATATCGTAGCGTTGCTGCCCCTCTACCTCCGTCTATATCTGCAAGGGTCGGCAAGCCGTATTCGAACGGCGGTCATCGAGGCGATGGCAGTGGCATCAGCCAAGAGGCTCGAGAAGCTGGCTCATCCATGCTGATATATTCCAACTACAACTTTTTGGATGTAAAATTGGAGCTGCAAATTCGGTCACCAGATGGCGCGTTAACGGAAAAGTTCATGGGAGGGGTGTATTCCCCGCCAGGACTGCGGTTTCCCAACGGCGGTGTAATTGATACCCACTTCGTCGTCAGTGGAACATATCTCACGTCGTCCAAGCAAGAATATGCTTTGTGGGCACTCGACCTTCGAACACTGGTCTGGAGCCGCATTGATGCGGGGGGTAGCGTATTCAGTCAAGGCAGCTGGAATCGCGGCGTGTTGTGGAATCGACGAAATACCTTTGTGATCCTGGGCAACCGGAAACGCAGCCTTGTCGATGACTACAACCACAGGCGGATCAATTTCTCAAACGTTTGCATGGTGGAATTGGAGGCCTTTGGATTTTACGACAATCCGCGCAAAACGAGCCCAATGTCAGGTTTTATCTCTGCAAGCAGTCCCTACTTTGGCCCTGGCCTAAGTCTTACGCGCAAAGCAGGTTACACGGCTGGTGGACGTTCTCACTTGAGGGCCAGCGAGGAGCTCGGAGACAAGGCTCTCGCGATGCGCGAGCTAGCTGACATGGATATCTTATGTATTGGCGGAGAGAGAATTCCGGTGAATTCGCGCATCATGTGTCGGAGATGGGGTCCATACTTTGTCCAGCTGCTCCGTGAAGGGACCGCGACTCACGATGGCAGCGATGCGGTAACCTTGAGGTCAGGCCTTTCAAACAATTCTGTTCGTGCATCATCTGTGTTGACCTCAATGCCACACTCCAAGGATGGAACCCTGCCGTCGCCCTTGTCGAGCAGTACTGGCCTCGTCTCGACATCAAACGGAGGAACTGGCTCAAACACAACTGCCGGGATACCTAGTATCGGGTCCTCACTGAGCGATGGGCTTGGACAGGGTGATGGTCTCAACCCAGCTGCAATGAATGCCGCCCCTACACCCCGGTCATTGGCTCCAAATTCAAGACCAAGGTGTCTGTATCTTCCTCACACATATTTGACTGTGCAGGCCCTACTTCACTTTTTGTATACGAGCTCGCTGCCGTTACCGACATCACCGCTGTGCACGCCTCAGATTTTGTGCTCATTATTGCAGATATCGAGGCCATATCGTGTCGATGGTCTCTTGGAGGCCGTCGTTGAGCGATTGCATAGCCTTCTAGACAGCCGCAATGCGGCTGCTGTTTTTAATGCTACAGCTATGGCTGCTGGGGGTGGACGTGGCATAGACGGCTCTCTGAATCCGAATTTCTTTATCAGTGCGTCCGATCCCGTTGGATCGCCTACACTGGTGTCTGACTTTTCGCTGGGTGCGACAACAACAGCAGCAGCAGCAGCAGCAGCCGCAGACGAGTCATTTCCAGAGTTGGCCACGGTAACATCGGGTCTCAACATCAATACCAATGTGCCAAAGCCTGGCCGTCCGCTGAGCGGCGAAATTTCAGCTTCCACCAGTTTCAGCGGATCCGAATTTAGTTCTGAACCGGGAGGCAGTGAGAATGACAGCCATTTCATCTGGAACGGAGAGCTGAGCAGCGTTATTGGCCTGCAGAAGCGCGGTCTTCGCGGCCTGATGGAAGGACGACGAATGCGTGAAAGAACCGGCACGGGCACGAGCAGCGCGGCAACCATGGCCATGTCTGGAGGTTCGCCGTTTTCAATGATTCAGCCAGGGGGTGAGAATCAACGCGTCGGTCTGGGCATAGCTGGATCGTGATGTATATATACATATATAAAAAGACAATAAACAATAAAACAACGGGGGAGTGAGCCCACGTCTTGTTCTCAGAATGCTTCACTGCAAATAACCTTGGTGGTCCGCCCGTCTCATGCACCTAATGTCGCAGATCGATGGATAGATTTAACTCATCATGTAGCATTTAGCATTTAAATGTGACCACCTAGTGGACAGCACGAGCAGTTTGGAAAACCTAGTTCTACAGCGTCAAGCCGTATCAGTATATCAGACCATGTTACGTAAATCTTCATACATATATACATATACATATACATGCACAAATCTGTAGTACAAGACGCATTTCTCGATGAGTGTGATACGTCAGCGTGGTTAGAGGTTTGAACAATATAGGAGTACATTTGTTGTTGTTTTATTAGGGCGTGGAGCGGAGGGGTTGTCTTGTTGCACTTAATTTTGTGGATTAAAAAGAAAGAAGAGAAGAAAGGGAGAAAGAGAGAAGAAAGGAAAAAAAAGAGATTAAAAGAAAATAAGAAAGGAGTTAAGGAGTAAAGGAGAATAAAAGAAGAAGAAGAGAAGAAGAGAAGAAGAGAAGAAGAGAAGAAGAGAAGAAGAGAAGAAGAGAAGAAGAGAAGAAGAGAAGAAGAGAAGAAGAGAAGAAAAGAAGAAGAGAAGAAGAGAAGAAGAGAAGAAAAAAAGAAAAGAAGAAAAGAAGAAAAGAAGAAAAGAAGAAGAGGAGAAGTAGATAAAAAAGGGGTCTAGAGAAGAATACTTAGGAGAAAAATAGTGCCATGGCTCTTAATACAATGGATATTACAAGGTTGCCCTGCATGGTTGCATGTTTCCTAATATCAACGGGTCGGACATTCATATTAGGATCGTTTATATTCTACATATGCAAATATGTTACATATATATCCGTACTCTTTGAAACCCGTTCTGTGCAAACATATTTCCGAATTGCCTTCGAGTCCTATGACCCACTGTACATGCTGATTATTGTAGCCTCAAGTTTGAAATTCCCGACATATCCTGGTAAGTTTTAAAGAGGAGAAAAGGTGGCATCAAAACACGCTGCAATCATTATTTGATCCCGCGCAACAACGCCCAGCATTCAACACGAAAACAAGACGGATCCGGGCTTGAATGCTATATGCACATGACGAAAAAAAAAACGTCTCTTTCGCACATCTCGGGGGGGAAAAGAAAAGAAAATAAGAAAGAGAAAAGAAGAGGAAACGGGGGGTAAAGAAAAACTGCAATCGCTTCAGTCCTTCGGCTTCCAATTTACAACTTGACGCGGCCCGCCTCAAGTTCTTGCCATTCTCGGTCTCTAAAAGGCACGTAGATGTCTCCCTTGAGCCAGAACAATTCTCCCTCTACGTTTGCGTTGCCAGGCTTGACGCCGGCCAGACGCAAGACGTGCTTCTGCTGCTTCATGGTGCCAGTCGTTTGATCTGCGCTGCCGACTTCTTTGAAAACGCGAAGGAAGAGAGGCCGGGCGTACCGAGGTAGGGTCGAGTTGACGTGCCCGGCTAGACTGCGAAGGAGGTCCTTGTTTGGCTCCACGTCGAAGGTGATGGCGACGCAACCGGCGCGGCCGTCATGGTGGGGCAGTTGGACGCCATAGACGTTGGCTTCGCGGACCGAGGGGTGACGACCGATTGCTTCACTGACTTCGGCGGTGGACACGTTTTCTGACTTCCAGCGGTAGGTGTCGCCGATGCGGTCCATGAAGTACATGCGGCCATCTGCGTCCCAGCGTGTTACGTCCCCTGAGCGGAACCATGCATCTCCCTTTCTGAATACGTCACGTATGATCTTGGAAGTTGTGGCGCCTTGATTCCGGTAATACCCTTGAAATCGTCGGTGAATGTTTTGTGGATCAAGCCTGCTAATCAGTTCGCCTGGTTCACCCGTATTCACTTTGATGCAGAATCCCGTGTTGGGGTCTCTAGTTGGTGAATCCGTTGCCCAGTCCAATTTGACGAGGGCGAGACTGAACGACTGGAAACCACTGTATAAGATTCCACTGCGGCCTATGGCACCGGCTGTATGGTCATTGCGGCTGAGATTCCACACGCCAAACGGGCCTTCGGTGGCCGCATAGAACTCGAGGATGGTGTCAACGCCAAATCGTTCCTTGAATGCATTCCATATATCCGGACGAAGGCCATTGCCAAAGGCCGTTGTGACCTTGTGAACCTTGTCCAGGGATTCGCCGGTGACAGGGTCATGCTGTGGAGGTGCTGCCAGAAGGTAGCGCAAAGTTTCGCCAACATACTGAATGATTGTCGCATTGCTCTCCCTCACTTCATTCCAGAAAGCTGAAGTGGAGAACTTGCGTCCGATTGCTTGTGTGCTACCAGCCAATATGGTGGAGCAGAAAGAAAGCAAGGCAGCCGCAGAATGGTAGAGAGGCATCGACTGTGAGACAAAAAAAGAGATGAAAAAAAAAAAAAAAAAGAAATACGACGACGAGGGATCGGGGGGGATGTATACCGGTCAGTCACATTATGCCATCATTTGCGAGCCTAGAAATTCGAAGTGGGTACATACGGTGTATATGATGTCGTTTCCCCCACGACTCAGCATCGTTTCCGGAAAGCTACCTCCAGCAATAACCTTGGCCCAGGAAACGACGGCTGGTTTGGGAAAACCTGTTGTTCCCGACGTATAAATCAAGAGGGCAAGATTGGTCATGTCATGCTCGACCAGGTCCGAGTCCGATATTCTCTTGGGAGCAGTGGCATCAACCTGAGCTTTTACGTCGTGGGTGAGAAGGACGAATTGGACGTGACTGAGCTCATGCCGCAGTTCGTCTGTGATATTGCTGGCGACAGCAGGATCAACCAAACAGATTTTGGAGTTGGACACCGCTATACAATGCGACAACGGCTTGCCGGTCAGATTGTAGTTGATGAAGGCAGGCTTCGCACCAATGCTCCACAGTCCGAACCACACGAAAATGAATGTATCTGAGTTCTCAAAATCCATGGCCACTACATCTTTGGGCTTGATGTCGAGTGTATCCCGCATCCACGCTCCATAACGAAGCACCTTGTCGTAGAGTTGGGCATAGGTGAGCTTACGCCCTTCGAAAATAAGCACATCTTTGTTGGCTGTCAACGGGTGCTTGGCTCGCTCTTCAAAGACGAAGAAGATGGAGAGACGGCCACTGCGTTGGCGAAGAAGCACGCGGCTTGTTGCTTTGAGGCTTGATTTGAACAGCATGTAATCGTACGAGAAAGAGGTTTTGGCATTGACATAGGCCAGCGCTGCAGCGGCCGCTGGAGCCGTCACAGCCAGAGGAACTACTTTGTCGTCAGTGATTGACCACATCGCACGCACTATGCGAGACGGCACTGTATTTTGATCGACTCGGGGACTCGTTAAAACTTACGAGGCATGTCGAAAGACGCAAGACAACGAACGCAACGAACGCAACGGGTTGACTCGGGGTGAGGAAAACAATAAGAGAAAAGAGGAGAGAAATTGTAACCCTCACATTGGCAGCAGCCAGGACGAGGAGCTGTGCGTAGCAATGGATCAAGGTCAGGGTAGAGCCAGACTGACAAAAAGCAACTTTGAGGGCCGAGGATGGCAGGAGAATGACGCTTTGATGTAGAGGCGAATATGCACACAAGCGACAAAGGGCCTCGGCGTAAACGGGAGTGTTTTAATGTTCACTTTGGTTTGGATCTGGAATGCTTCCGCGAGTCCAGAGAGTCAGAGACAGACAAGATAGGCTGTGTGGTGGCGGCCCGAAGCATTCGTCGGCCAATCGGTCGACCGCTCGCTCGCTCAGTCGTAGTAGAGGTAGGGCTAGCTAGAGCCGAGGCCTAAGAGTATAGCTACATGTAAGAGGCATGGAGGTTACAGGCTGCTTTTCCTGAGCGACCATGATGGAGTACTAATGGATTCATCGTTGCAGAGCCACCGCTTCCGGTTGCTTTTGTCAAGCCTCAAGTCTGACGCGGGAACGGGTGAACTGGTGCCCATGGTAAGAGCGAAAAGCCGCGGCGGAGAAAATGTCTGGTCGACACATTACCACGAGTTGAATAAGTGGATCAGCGTCCCCGGCAAACTCCAGGCTCGTCTCTTGGGCTTGGCCGATGGTCGGGAGGAGGAGCCAGGACTCGGAAAATCAGGACTCACTCAGACTGGAGTCTGGAGTCAGTAGTCAGTAGTCAGAGTCAGTCATCACTCGGCGGCGAGTGCGACGGGTGGACACTTGGCCACGGCAGTCTGCATTTCGTGAAGTGGACGAGGGAGCAGCTGGCACCCATTGAGGGACACGATTCGTTGTTGTGATGAAGCACCTCTCCATTATGCAGGGCGGACGCAGACTGAAACCTTGGACCTTGGAACCCGCTTCTGCTCAGTCTGGTCAATGCCGTCTGTCGTCTGCTCTCTCGTGAGCTGTTGTTGGCTGTTGTTGGCTATTGTCACTGGTCGTTGCCTGTCGTTACACCACAGTTACTGTTTTGGTCGCCGCGGAATAAAAAAAAAGGCTGGTGGCTCAAAAGTATTGCAGTACTACGCACGCCATAAACAAGCACATGTTGTGTCTCCGAGCCATGTGGCCGCTGGCAAGATGTTTGTTGCCCCTTGTCCCTTGTCCCATGTCCCTTGCTTCTTGCCCCTTCCCCCTTCCCCCTTTCTTTTCTTTTCTTTTCTTTTCCTTCTCTCTCTCTCTTTTTTTTTCTCTCTTTTTTGAATGCCACTTGGGACCGGGGTGGTCGGTGGTCGGTGGACGTTGGAAGCGCCCATTCCCAGGGACCGATCATCCATCGGACGGAGGGCGGAATGTTCTTTGGAGTCCGGATTTTTTTGCCAGCCGGTTCAGCCACCGATCTTGGCTGGCACCATCTCGTACTCGGCCGAGGAAATATATGCCTCGGCCCGCCGGTTTTGAAATGTCCTGAGTCCTGACCGGGGAATTGTGGGATAATTGGTGGAGATGTCCCTGCAAACTAGTGGAGGTTCGGATGTTTTAAACTTGAAGGGACCAAAGGTTTGCTCGGCCGCCTGCCTTCCTGCCTGCTCTGCCTGCCGATGTCGTCCAAGTCAAGTGTTGGGTAGCAATATGTATGTACATGGATACTTTGCATGTGCATATATAAGTTTTTGTTTGCTTTCACAATTGACAATTGGCGAGGAAGGCAACCGCACGACCTGGTCCTGCTAGCTGGGAGGCAGGTAGGTTGGCCGCTGCGTCTCTCCAAGGAAGGTGCGACGCCAATATTGAGCTCTCGGATGCTGTCGTCCAACCATTCTAACGAGGGGAGCTGTTGTAGTGACTTGTCAGATGCAAGGGACGGACTCTAATTGCATCTCAACATCTCAACATTGAAGAGCTCAGCGTCTTGAACATGCGACATGGGCTAAATACATCTGCATGTACATTCCGGCTGGTCCAAGCTCAAGCACAGCAACAGCCGCGCCTGGCACGTCACGTCCACGTCCGCGCACGTGATGGGCGTATCTGGTCACTTGGCCGAGCTGCGGGCTGGTCAAGCCAGACCAGTTGACGCCACTTGCATGCTTGAAGTGACAAACCGACCTGGATCATCATCAACAACAACAACAACTACAACGACAAGTGCGCACTGCTGATAAGCATTCACTCTCACTCCGAATGTCATCCAGCCAGGCGACATCGTCTACGCTGGGCCCATGAATGGCCTCAGAGCCGAAGCAATTAATACCAGCGCACCCAAGCGATAACTGCACCACCGGTCGGTAGGGTAGTAGATACTCTGCAAACGCTACTCGCCGCTGCTCTGGAGAGTGAACAGTTTACAACCTATCGCGCCCGCGCCTGGTCGTTGCCATTTGTGGTATCCCAGGAACCAGGAACCTTAAGAGCTTGAAAGCACTGCGCTCCCGCACACGGGTCGACGATTTTCTTGTTTGCAAATTCGACCATGAGCTCGTCGTCGGCCGAGGTGACACCTTCGCCACCAGAAGTGTCTGCCACTCCCAAACAGCCTCCGCCAGAGAAGCCTAGTGACACAAGCCGAAGATCATTCGTTATCCTCTCCTTTTGGGTGATTGTGCTCTTCCTAGGCCTGCCCATATGGTGGAAGACGACATCAATCTATCGAGCAGATTTGCCGCTGGAGAGGATGCTGCAATGGGCTAATGGCAAGGTAAGAAAGATTACAAATGGTCCTTTCATGTCAGGACGAGAGTGTGAATAATGGCTAAACTTCAATCGGAGTACCTATAGGCGTGTCGTCCAACTTTCCCTCTGCAGATAGCTATTCGTGCCGGTGCAGTAGCTGATCACGAAGCTCAACATTTAATTCGCCTCACGCAACATGCCCTCGACGATCTCAATGATTTCCCTGGCCACCATCTGCGCCTAAAGCTTGACCAGGACTGGAACAATGAATCCGCCATCGAGAAGCAGTTTGATCCTGAATCGACTCTGACCATCAACCTCAGCCCGGGCAATGCCAATTCGGCCTCGTTAAGCCCACAGTCACCCATTCTCGATTTGACTTACGCCCCGCACTCCATTCCATCTCCGAATTCCGCCTCCTCTCCACTGGCTACGTTTATAGCCAACGAACTGCAGAATATCTTTTCAGAGGAACAGTCGATCATTTCCTATCTTCTTTCCACATCGTCAATGTCATCCTCGTCAAGACAGCAAGGATTGAGTGCGGAGACTGCTGCAGCGCTTTCAAAGCGAACGACGAGGGCGCTTCGTTACGCTCCGACGTATCACCTGAGCTTCTCCCTGTTCACAGATGGGGCCATTCCCAACACGTGGGATATTGACGCCGCAATCGGTGAATACATGAAACCGATTTTGGATGTGCTGAGGCCGATTCATAATTTCACATTTGATACACAAGTCCAGCTGTATGCCACGCCTGGTGTGCAGTCTCAGACCCTCAACAAGGAGGACCTGGCTTCATTTGTCAATGCGGCAGAGTGGCCTCTTTCACCGTCGATCGGTGGTGCGCCGACAGTTAACTTTATCATTTTTGTTGGAAATCAGACGATTGGTTCTAATGAAGCAGAAGTCGAGAACTCGCAGTCGTGGATGATACCACAATGGGGCTCGGTCTACCTCCTGCATATGCCGTCCAACGAGAAGCACGTCCCAAGACGAGCTCTCAAGCAACCAATTCTCATGTTTGGCGGCCATCTCCTCACACTCTTAGGCACCCCGCAGTCGGGTTCCCTTCCGTTGCGGCTGTCCACTCTTGCCCGGATACGCACGACGGATCTGTTGCTTCGAGCTGCATCCTCTCTTGGCTCCTTGGCCCGCCTATCGCCGAGTCTTCCCTCGATTTCGATTCCTCGGAGCGTCGCCGACGGTGTATCGAGCTCACTGCACCATTTGGAGCAAGCGTGTGCTAATCTTGGCGGAGCAGAGGGCATGCTGCATGCGCAGATAGCCGAAGAGGAGGCCGAAAGGGCTTTTTTTGAAAAGAGCATGGTTGGCCAACTCTACTTCCCAGATGAGCACAAGATTGCTGTATACTTGCCGCTGCTTGGACCCACGGGAGTACCGCTAGTTTTGGGGGCAATCAACGAGATCAAGAACTGGATCAAGAGACGGAAGCAGAGAGCGCAGGAAGCTAAAGATAAGAAAAGTCAATAGACACTTTATATAGATGTAGTATGACGTGAGACGCTAGCAAAAGTTTTTTTTTTTTTTTTTTTTTTTTAAAAAAAAAAAAGAAAAAAGAAAAACAAGGTCTTGCTCCGTACAAGGCCGCAATTTGGACTTTTTACGCATCAGCCAACCCCCTTTTTTATTTTCCCTGGCGTTTGTGCGAATTGGGTGTCAGTTTTGTCTGTCCTGCAACTTGCGCACCGAAAGCCCCGCCCACCAACATCAACCAAGAAACAAGCTTCAAGTTTCATCCACCACCACCACCAACACCAGTACGACCGCAGCAACCATCAAGCGGCCACGCTGCAACGCTGGCTACACCGCCGCAAACACTTTGAGCCGCATCTGCTCCAAGCACATCTCCGCCCACCCGCTCACCATGACGGGGCAGTAAGATGAAATGAAGAATAGCAGCAGCATACAACCATGGTGCCCGAGCCAGCTTTGAGCTTCACCATCCCCAGCCTCCACGACGGGATAAGCCTGGACTGTCGGGTTTACCATCCGGCGTCGTTGGCCGCGACGAACATCCAAGCCGCGCCGTGGAAGAAGCATGCTGCTGTTGTGGCGCATCCGTATGCGCCTATGGGAGGGTGCTATGACGATCCTGTTTTGGGAAGCGTGGCTGCGAGGTTGCTGGGGGCTGGTTATCTCGTGGGGACTTTTAATTTTCGGTACGTTCTTGAAGATTCTTCAAGTTTCTTGTTCTTCTTTTTTCTCTTTTCAAAAGTCTTTGCTGACCGCATTCCGCCCATCTAGAGGCGCAGGACACTCGGCAGGGAAAACGTCCTGGACGGCCAGGCCCGAACGGGACGACTACGCGAGCATGATTGGGTTCACTGCGCACTATGTGCACTTTCTTGATCCGTTCTCACAGCCTGTGCAGCCGGACAAGGAGGACGCAGATGCAGACCTAGCGAGAGGTTTGACCGCCGCCGCCGCCGAGGAAGTAGCGACAGCGACGACAACGAAGACACCTCGCTCTTTGTCCGAGAAAAGTGAACCGCCGTTGCTGCTGATGGGAGGCTATTCGTATGGCGCAATGGTGACTACGCAATTGCCGCCTATTGAGGAACTACTCTCGCCGTTTGCGTCGCCAGAGGCGGATTCCGACGCTGCCGAGATACGCCTCCGAGCGCAGCACCTGGCGGAGCAGCAGAATCTGATGCTGGGAAGCGTGCGGGCTGCTATGTACCAAGTCCGGAACCCCCGCAGCCAAGAGAGGCAGCAGCATCTAGGCGGAGTGCGAATCGGGGGCGATGAAGGGACAAGATCGCCCAGGAAGAGCCATGATGGCCATGGCTGGAAACGCGCTTCCTTGGATGCGGAGGATAGGATCCGAAAGGGGGTGCACGACTTGATGGGCAAGAGGAAATCTCAACATGCTTTGCATCATCGGAACTGGAGTCTGAGACGGTCGTGGTCGGCCAGTAGCAACGTGGAGCTCCGCGATGGCAAGCCACGCTGGGAGCAACCGGCGTCCAAAGCAGCAGCAGCAGTAGCACCAGGAGAATCCCCAGAAAAGCATCCCAACGACGAGCAGAAGCCCCAGCTAGAAAGACTTCCCGCCCTCCCCCACTTCGTATATCCTCGGCCGGCATACATTTTGGTATCCCCGTTGCAGGGTCTCGTCGCCCACCTGGCCACCATGTCTCTCCTGTCCTCACGCAACCACAAACACGGACCCGACGATCCAGCGGAGCAGAAGCTGGTGGACAACCCAACGCTGGCCGTCTTTGGGGACAATGACGTCTTTGTGCCGGTTGGCAAGCTGCGCACGTGGACCACGAAGCTTTCTTCGAGGAGTGGCTCGAGATTCACAGCATGGGAGGTATTCCGTGCAGGACATTTCTGGACAGAAGAGGGCGTTTTGCAGGACATGAACGAGAGGATTGGCATGTTTGCGGGCAGTCTTGTATGAGTTGGGCGGAGGAGTGGCTTGTTTTTGCGTGCATACATACCTATGTATGCATGTATATCGTGGCTGTGAGGCATACCCTCGTTTTTTTACGTGCAGCTAGATGGTCTTTTCTGACTGGTACAGCAGATAAATGGTCCAAGAAGACGGAGATGCAATGTTATGTATGTGGCGTTGAAAACTACATATACACTACCTGGTACGCATTATCAGGGGGCTATGAAGCTCGTTGGTGGATATGGGATAACAAGATAGAATGTGGGATACGGAGCATCCGTCCTCCAAAGCTTAGTTTTACACGTCATCCTTTTCTTGTCCCTCTTGTTCTTCTTCCTTTTTATTACTCATTTCTTTCATGATCCATTTATCAATATATTCCCTCCTTTCTTTCACTTTCTTTTGTCCACCACTGCAGGATCAAACGGCCGAATCGTGATGAATACCCTCCAACGGTCCTGCTGTTCCAATGCCATGTATTTGATGCGCATGGAATTCCAAACTTACAATGCGATGCAGCTCCGTCCTGGAAGCGGAATATCAGGCCCCAATGCGTCACCAAAAAAAAAGAAAAAAGAAAGAAAAAGAAAAAAAGAAAAACGAAGAGAATATTGGCCAATTGGTCTTAGAAAAAAAATCAGGGACGCTCGGGTCGGCGCGACTATGGGAATTTGGTCTTGAAATGAGATGGCCGCGGGCAAGATGAGCGTTTTACAATGTTTCTGTTATGTTGTTGCTTTTGTTTATTTGTCTCTTTTTTCTCTATTAAAACATGCGAACAAACATGTTTCCTTCAGTTTATATATGTCCATACATATGTACATGGTGTATGCATTTCCAGATGCATTTCTGCCTCTCTCTCCTTTTTTTTTGGTTTTGCCGCCTTGAGCAGGATACAGGAGGAGTCGGTATGTTACTGTGTCAATACAATCATCATGCCTGTGTGACCACCAACCAATGCCATTCATTGATGATGCAATGGTTTGACGCCACGGAACAGGGTGGCACACGAGCTACGCTGCGGTATAAAAAACCTGCTGTTACTTTGTGGCAAGGTTACACAATTTCGCCGATTCGTTTTACCAAAATTGCGATGCTAGAAGTACGAGACATTCACTAGTAAATTTGGTAGATGGTAGAGATGTGAGAGATGGAAGGCACATGCATGGTGTCTTTAATCTTTGTTGGTAAAACCGCGAGTTCCAAAATTTCCAGAAGGTCCCTTTATTCTATCAGAGTCGAGTCGATATTTATCATGTACATCTGTATGCATGTATGTATGTGTACTTTATGTATGTAAGTACTACCTAAGTAGTTATCTAGGTACTATTTAATATTCAGTAAGCAGCCACGTTGGTGTACCCCGCACCTCGTCGTCATGTCGTCATGTCGTCCGCGGAAGCCGATTGAGTCTACAAGCCAGCAACCCGGCACGAGAAGGTTTCGTCCTTTTTTTTTTTTTTTTTTTTTTTTTTTTTTTTTTTTTTTTTTTTTTTTTTTTTTTTTTTTTTTTCTGCATGTTGCAATCTCTGTGGATTGCCTCTTGGCCATGCAGTGGCACCCCCTTGATGCAACTGGCAAGTGCCCCACAGCCAGCCAGCTCCTTCTCTGCCATGCAAATAGATCAGCGAACCAGCCATGCATGGATGCTCCGGGTTTTGTTGGGTTTGTGATGCATCAGCCCTCTCTCGAAATCGTAATGTGAGACCCTAGTTACCTACCCTCCTTGGGTATCTACCGAGGTAGGCGCCTAAGAAAAAACAGGCTCCAATCTCTCGTTCAATCAGGAATCTTTTGAAACCTCTTCTGTTGCTCCTTCCATTCTTCAATACTCTGTTCGCCGAGCAACTTCATCATGGCTCAGAACGTCCAGCTTAAGGCTCCAAACGGCGTCGAATTCAGCCTCCCCACGGGACTTTTCATCAATAACGAGTTTGTCAAATCGACCTCGTCTCGGAAAATCACCAGCGTCAGCCCAAGGTATTTGATGCCATGTTTTACAACCGACTGCCCTTCCGCCACGCAAATTGCCCACTGAGTAAATCACTGACTGTATTTTGCTAACAACAATTTTCCTTTCTCAAGTACCGGCGAGGAAATCTGCTCCGTCGAAGCAGCATCCTCTGCAGACGTAGACCGCGCCGTCGCTGCCGCCCGCGCAGCCTTCAAGGACCCTTCATGGCGGGACATCACCGGCGGCGCTCGTGGTGCCTTGATGCACAAGCTCGCAGACCTGATTGAGCAACACCAACGCGTGCTTGCCACCATTGAGACTTGGGACAACGGCAAACCATATAGTGTCTCCTTCGATGAGGATCTGGGAGAGGTGATTGCCTGTCTCCGCTACTATGCCGGCTGGGCGGACAAGATTCATGGGCAGACCATCCCGACCACCACTACCAAGCTCGCATACACTTTGAAGCATCCCATCGGCGTTTGTGCCCAGATTATTCCCTGGAATTATCCACTCGCCATGGCGGCTTGGAAGCTGGGTCCCGCCCTCGCTACCGGAAATACCATTGTCTTAAAGCCGGCGGAGCAGACGCCACTATCCATTTTATACCTAGCCGACCTAGCTCGCCAGGCTGGCTTCCCTCCCGGTGTGCTAAACATTTTAAATGGCTACGGCCGTGAGGCTGGCACTGCCCTGGCCTCTCACCCGGGCATCAACAAGATTGCCTTTACGGGCTCTACACACACTGGCCGCGAGATCATGAAGACGGCCGCCATCAGCATGAAGAACATCACGCTGGAAACGGGTGGCAAATCACCGTTGCTGGTTTTCAGCGACGCCGACATCGAACAGGCTGCCAAGTGGGCCTACGTCGGCATCATGAGCAACCAGGGCCAAGTGTGCACCGCCACATCCCGCCTTCTTGTTCAAAAGTCGATCATGGACAAGTTCATCCAGGCCTTTCTCGACGTCATCAAAACGGCCGTCAAAATTGGCGACCCGTTTGCAGAGGATACGACGCACGGTCCCCAAATCTCACAAGAACAGTACGACAAAATCATGAGCTACGTTGAATCCGCCAAGACTCAGGGCGCCAAGCTCGAGACGGGCGGTTCGTCTGCCCATACGACGGCGGATAAAGGAAAGGGTTTCTTCGTCCAGCCTACCGTCTTCTCCAACGTGACCAAGGACATGGATGTCTTCCGAGAGGAAGTCTTTGGGCCACTTGTGACGATTACACCGTTTGAGACGGAGGACGAAGCGTTGGAGCTGGCCAACGACTCTATCTACGGCCTCGGTGCGGCCGTCTTCAGCCAGAGTATTGAACGCGCGCACCGGGTCGCCGCTGCTCTGGAGGCTGGCATGGTCTGGGTCAACTCATCCAATGACTCGGAAATCCAGGTCCCCTTTGGAGGGGTGAAGCAGAGCGGCATCGGTCGTGAGTTGGGAGAGGCTGGCCTGGCTGCCTATACTGAGACCAAGGCAGTGCATGTGAATTTGGGCTCAAAGCTATAGTTGTCATTTGCTATCCGTCGTTCTTTTCTTGTACGAAAAAATAAAAAAAAAAAAAAATCAAATCGTGTTCATCCTCATATGATGCAAACCGAGAAACACTCCAGATTGAAATATATTATAATATATGGGTATAAATACTCTGCATCTAGTGCACGGGCTCTTTCCTCTATGGCACAAGTAAAACGAGGTACCAGACATTAGCGGAGCCTAGCTTTCTAGGGTATTTTTATTGTTCTGGCATTGGAACATATACACATGTTTCATGTCCATCTATGCATGTACACATGTAAATTTGTGAAAACACTAGATTCCGCCATGGAGACGACTGCTCTGTCCTTGGAGCGTGCTCGAATCTGCATCCTCGTCGGCGAGTCCCTTGCCCTTGCCGGGCTGGACTATTGAACTGGCATCATTGCTGTCTTGGCTGGACCGCCAGTTCTGTGCGTACACGGTATTGTTTTCCGCCATTTCGCCGGTTTGCAGAAATGTTTGGTGTCCCTGGACGAACCAGAACCCTAGAGCAACAACCAGCATGACGCCAAACACGGCAATGGCAAAGTTCATGTCGCTGGCAGCAGGGTTCGGGGCGCTCGGGAAGAAGAAAAAGACGGTGGTGACGGAGCAGTACAAGATGGACACCCAATTCACAAAGGGCCCGAGTCTGCCCAGTCTGAACTCGCCCCCGCTGGGCAGTTTGTCACGGCCCACCACCATGAGGACTCCTATTGGCATCGCGTAGGAAATGGTGAGGGCAATGGTGCTCACGCTGAGGACCGCCTGCAGCACAGTATTGGCAAACAAGTAAAGGATGCCGAGGAGGCTTATGATGAAGCACTGCAGCCAGAGCGTACGCCCGGGCACCTTCCATGCTTGGTCCACTTTGGAGAACCAAACACCAAAGGGAAAGCCACCGTCCCGAGCAAAACTCCACGTCAGTCTTGAAGACGACGTGAGAATACTACAGCCCTGGCCGAAGCCATTGAATATGAAGAGTCCAACCATGACAGCCCCGCCAATCGCCCCAACAGTCGACACGAGAAGTTCAATAAACGGGTTGCCCGAGGCTGGCTGCAGGACATTGTCAATGTTTTGGATGCAAAAGAGACAGACGACCATGAAAATAAAGCCCGAAAAGGCGCCAATCAGAACGGCGAAATACATTGTTCGAGGCGCATTGCGTCTTGGTGCGGGAATTTCTTCCACCATGTGAATGACAGAGTCAAAGGCCGTCAGACCGTAGGCGCTCTGTACAAGGCCGAGGAACCAGACAACACCGTCACTCCATCCTGTTCGGTTGATCCATTGTCCGAAGACAAAGGACGGGGATTGGAATCTAAGGTGGCTGCTGGTTCCGACAATAACCAGGAGAGCCAGCGAGAAGGCAACAAAGAGGCCGGCAAATGCAATGCCGACAAAGTTGTTGAACATGGGGAGAATCCAGTCCTTTCGACACGCACTGTAGTTGATGAGAGTGAAGAAAACAGTGATGCTCACGTAGACGACGAATTGCAGCCATCCTTGACTCCCGCCGTCCCAGTTTGGATCAAACATGAGTTTCATGGCTAGGAGGAACTGTGTCATGAAGGCGATTTGCGAGGCCGTCAACGTCCACCATCCAAAGGTGTTGATCCATGCACACAGATATGACATGAAACGGCCAGTTGGTGTGTTCCAGAGGTGAGAGATCCAGTACGCTTGACCGAGAGCTGTGGGCATACTGCTGACAAGTTCGCCCAGAGAAATAGCAACACAGGTGTTGCATGCCGTGACAAGCAAAAGACCCCAGAGGATACCAACAGGGCCTCCATTAGCCAGACCAGTAGCCAAGTCCTGAGCCATGGTAGACCATGTTCCTAGCACGCAAAACGCCAGAGCAAGCATGCTCCAAAGGCTAAATTTGCGCGAAAGGGTCTGGACATGGCCCAAGGATGCGAGATCCTGTGCATCGCGCGTGGCTTGATCGTCCATGTCGGGAGCAGCTTTTTGATACAGCTGGTTTGCTTGATCCATGCTATTCCCTACGCAAGAAGCGCTATCATTTTCTCCCTTGTTTTTTCCCTTTTGGTGTCGTATTTTGGGACGTATCTTGTTTCGAGAATGGCCAAATACGCGAGGGTAATAAGAGTGCCAAAAGAAAGAAATATCTAGGTCCAGGTAGAGAGACAGCTACTTTACACAAGTGGGATTTGTAGGCGTAATGTCGGGAGATGGCACCCCGTGAGCAATCTGGCCGGGCTGGGCTGGGCTGGCCAGGCTGAGGGGGCGGGATTTGTGTTACTCGAAGATATATGAGCGAATAGGACTCTCTGTCTGGCACCGGGAGAAAGGGAATAGTTCGCAACAGCGATGGGTGGATTCGCGTTGGTCACAATCCCGTAGCCTTGCAACTTTAGATAAGCAAGATCCAACTCGGCCGCAACGGAGGCGCAGTCCCCAATCTACCAACCCCCGGACACATCAGGCAAGGCAAGTAAAGTAAGCCTGAGGCCGGTATGGCGATAATGCTCGTCCACAAGTGGTTGTCGATATAGCTGCCCAGACTTGGCCAGACCTGGCTAGGTACAATGTAAATGTACAATGGGTGAGCAACTGATCAGTTGGCCGTCGTCGGCCGTGTTGCCGCGAGGGCACAAGCCTCGTCCGCCAGGTTTGAACTTTGGGGCTGGTGTGCATGTGTGGTTATGGGTTATGGTGGTGGTGTGGGAGTGGGAGTGGGAGTGGGCACTGGGGAGAAGGACTTGAAAATCTGTGGGCTATTCCGGACTCAAGCCCGGCGACAAATTGCACCAAGGAGGGCGTCTATTCCTGTGAGCAGTGAGAAGATGAAACAATGATAGTAAATAGTTTTTATCAAGATTCCGAGCCTCGAGCACACATTACACATTACCCCAAAGCTAAGTTAGAAAAAGAGCGGCAGGAGCGCCCAGCAATGAGCCTGCAAATGGCGACGAAGCGGGGCAGGGCTCGATCTACAATCTTTGAACGGTACGCCCGAGTTCCACCCGCGCAGTCGTCGTCCATTGGTATTGAGTTATTGAGAGACATGGTGAGATAGGAACACTGAGATTCCAGGGTCAAGTACTAATGTAGGTACCAAGTACCCAAGTACCTACCTCCTGGTAGATAAGACGGTGGGTGACAACTTGGAAGCCAAATCTCCTGCAGCCAACGCCACTCTTTGCGTTGCTTTGCATATTTCGCGTACAACTACCTAACTACTACCCACGCTGATTAGGCTCGAAGCTCATACAGTAGGTGTATGTACTTATGTTTGTAAGTACTTATGTATAGATACACACACGTAAAGTACCTACCTCCTAGTAAGTACCTACTTAGGTATGCATGCATATGCGGTGTCGTCGTTTTTGGGTGTGAAACATGCAAATTTCCAAACACTAGGTAGGCATCTAGCATCTAGGTCGACGAGTCCTCATGGCTCTCAACATCGGCACCGACCGAGTGCAACTGCTTCATCACATTGTGTATTGGTCAGTTCGTCGCAGAACAAGTCATATTAGACTTTAAATAAGCGCAGCAGCAGACAGACAGACAAGCGTTGTTTCTGTTTCCCGGGTCCCGCAATGCAACGGAAACGTGACCATGTCACCCGGGCATGCGATTGCGATTGTAGGAGGATGTTGTACTGTCTGGTGGCGTTCGGTCTGGTCTGGCTGGTCTGGTCAGGTACGACTGGTCAGAAGCGCGCTTGATTCCTTCCCGCTGTCCAGTGCCTCCATCCCTTCCTTCCGAGCTCAGCGGCCCGCCAGCTGCCAAGCCAGTGTTGGGCCTAGGCAGGTACCTAGGTACTTATCGACGTGACGACGACTGTTATCTCAACAAGATCCAGTCGCAGATAACGGCTGGACGGTATTACGTCACGCAGTGCGCACTAGGTCAAGTCGCTCACCTCGCCAATTCCCGCGGACGCCCGAAGACCGCGGATCACGCGGACTCCGTGTCTGTCGCGCTTCCCCAGATTGCAGTCGCCGGCCGTTGCGGGCTTCAGCATCCGCCGCCATCTCCAATTATCCTGATATCGCCTCACCGTCCGACGGGTCCCTGAGGACCCATTGAAGAGCGTCTTCCCGAACCCGTGGTGGACGAGTCGGCTTTGCCTGCGGAACTATCGGCCACGGAGCCTGTGACGAACAAACCCAGAGGCGGGCGGACCAGAGGCGGGCGGATATCAAGGAGTGAGCATGATGGCCCCTGTTCGGCATGTCCAAGCGGGCTTGGAGTCGGTCCTTGGAGTGCTGGCCCGCGCCACTTTGATTCAGCCAATGTGAAGTGACGGAATCGTGGACCAAGGTTTTCTTTTTGGTCTTGCATCGCATCCGCTTTGCTGCTGGGTCACGATGCGCCAATCTTTGGACACCAATAGCCACGTTGCACCGGTGACAAGAAGCCAACGGGGGTGATGATCCGAGTCTTGAGTTCTGCGCATGTCTGGTTTTGCATTGATTTCTCTGCGGTGAGATGCCAAGAGATGCAATGAGATACATACATACGTAACCAGATAAAACGAAATGCGAATAGATGCGGACTGCGGCCGGATACCCACAAATGCACAGGAGCGGTCCCCCGGGGACGGAGCATGGTGGCTCTCTCTTGGTCTCCTTGGGTGTGATTGATGATTGATGATTGATATCAGATTGATCCTTGATCACAGCGCGCGCCGTCTCGTTTCATCTCCGATATCCACCAGAAGCCACGACGAGCTGCGGGTGGCTTGACCGGACACGTTGGGCGGTTGCCGCGGGCTTGCGATCGACGCCCCAGATTGATTCATGTTTCATGTGCAGTCGTCGTCTTTTTAAGCTTAGAACATCACGGGGTTTGGTTTATAAATTCTTTCGCCCTGGACTGGTTGTGTTTAGACATGGCCGATATCTAGGTTGACGAACAACCACAACCAACTTGACCCAGACTTGACGAGCTCCCAATACAGCAAAGCATCAAAGGAAAGGCAGCATTCATATTTTTTTTTTTTTTTCATTTATGAAGGCCAGAGCCTTTGCTTTAGAAAGCCTTGCACAAAAAAAACCTCAGTCATCAAGTTTTCAATCGCACGTCATGGCTGCTCCCGCTATGCATCAGGAGCTAGACACTACGTCAATACCAGGCTATGTGATCTTTCCAGAACAGAATGACATAGTACCGCAAGCTGGAGCTGCGCTTCGTTCCCAAATCCACCCGCTTGGTGAGTCAGGTCAAAATTTAGTATTCTAAGTAGCTTTGTCGCCGAGTAGAACCAACCACCTCTGACCAATTTCTTCTCCAATTTCGTTTTGGTTTGTCTTCAAGTGTGCATTAGATCAACTCTCGGTGCAAGAAATCTCCGTAGCTGCAAAGCTGACTCGAGAGTTTGCAAGCCCAAAACAGTTAAAGTTCAACTGCATTACTCTTCGTGAGCCCAAGAAGAACGAGTATGCCGCTTTTCGAGCAAGAAAGGGTCCGCGCCCCGACAGGCGTGCCTTGGCCATCGTTCTCGAGCAGGGGACTCCCAACGTCGTTGAGGTGATTGTCAACTTGACAAAATCACAGGTTGAGGACTGGAAACCCGTGAGCGATGTCGCTCCAACTCTTACTCTCGAGGATCTTGATGTCCTGGAGCGCATTTCTCGTGTCGATTCCCGCGTCATTGAAGTCTGTGCTGAAATTGGCATCACCGACATGTCCAAAGTCTACATGGATGCCTGGGCGATTGGTGTCGACCACCGCTGGGGATTTGAGCGTCGTCTGCAGCAAGGTCTCCCCTACTACCGAGCATCCGAATTTGACAATCAGTACGCCCACCCACTGGATTTCACCGTCATTGCAGACACCGAGACGGAGGAGATTCTATCGGTTGACGTTCGCCGAGTCAACGGCGAGCGCACCAACGTGCCGTTGGAACAGCACAATTATCTGCCACAATTCATTCATGACGGCTATCAGCCACACAAGCTCAAGCCCATCGACATCACTCAGCCCGAGGGGGTGTCGTTCCAGATGAGAGGGAACGAGATCCAGTGGGCCAACTACAAGATGCACATAGGCTTCAACTATCGCGAAGGAATCGTTCTCTCCGACGTCCGGATTCATGACCCGTATGAGAATCGCGAGCGCACTCTGTTCAACCGCATCAGTGTTGTGGAAATGGTGGTTCCATATGGGAATCCCGATCCGCCGCACCACAAGAAGCATGCCTTTGACGTTGGTGAATATGGCTCGGGGCTTATGACCAACTCCTTGAAGCTCGGGTGTGATTGCAAGGGCGCCATTCACTATCTCGACGGCGTGGTCTCTACCTCCAAGGGACAGGCTGCCATCATTCCCAACGCCGTTTGCATTCACGAGGAAGACAATGGGCTGCTGTACAAGCACACCGACTTTCGAGATGCAAACGTCATTTCTGCCCGTGACCGCAAGCTCATCATCTCGCAAATCATCACGGCTGCCAACTATGAGTACGGCTTCTACCACATCTTTACGCTCGACGGCACGTACAAGCTTGAGATGAAGCTCACTGGCATGCTGAACACATACTGCTTACACCCCAGCGAAACTGCTGCTCCCTACGGCACCGAAGTGGCGGCGGGCATCAGCGCTCACAACCACCAACACATCTTCTCGCTGCGAGTCGATCCGGAGGTGGATGGGCCAAACAACTCGGTCATGCAGAGCGACGCTGTTCCCTCGGACGCCCCGGTCGGCTCTGCGGAGAATCTGTACGGCAACGGCTTCTACTGCAAGAAGACTCTGCTGAAAACGGCCAAGCAAGGTGCTGTGGATTACTGCCACGAGACGCAGAGAGCTTGGGACATTGTCAACCCGAGTAAGATCAACAAGTCGTGCAAGAAGCCGGTTGGGTACAAAATCATCAACAACAGCTGTCCCCCATTGCTTGCCAAGCCGGGCAGCGTGGTGCATCAGCGCGCTGCCTTTGCACGCAAGAGCCTATGGGTTGTCCCATACCGAGACTACGAGTTGTTCCCGGCAGGCGACTACGTCTGCCAGTCCAGCGGCCAGGAGAACCACCCGTACAACAGCACGGTCCTCGACTGGTCCAACCGGGACGAGTCCATTGAGAACACGGACATTGTGTGCTACATACAGTTTGGCCTGACTCATTTCCCCCGCTGCGAGGACTTTCCCATCATGCCTGCGGAGCCTGTCAGCGTCATGATGCGTGCGAGCAACTTTTTTCAAAAGAACCCTGCGTTGTGGGTTCCACCTTCGCAGATTCGGAATGATACGTCGTCGAGGAATGCGTTTATGCCGTCGGGAGGGTGCTGCAGCAGCAGTAAAGCGAAATCATCAGCTCGGTTGTAGATGTGCATTCTCATGGTGTGGCGTTATCAAGGTTTTTTTTTTTTTTTTTTTTTTTAACAAAAAAAAATGACATTAATTTGAACGAGAATCTCATGACAAATGGATAGTCTAAATTAATATCCCGCCGTTTCAACGTGCTTCTGTGAAAGACGGTGCGTCTGGTAGTTGTGCTTTTACTCTGGGAAGTAGGGGTGTGAATGTCTTGGATGAAAAATGATGAAAGAGAATATATATATATATATATAATACATCGTATTAAATCTAAGATCTATATAAATCCCATCAACCCACTGCCACTGCCTGCGGCCATCACCGCCGCCCCCAAGCCGCAAACTCCACTTTCCTAATCGAGTAATCATCGAGCGAGCACGCTGGCCGGCCGCGCACATTCACACACTCGCATACACATCAGAGTCAGACCGTCAGCGTCATGTGCAGAGATGAGCACATTATTGCAAGACCAGCCTCCCTAATCATGAAGCCTCATTGGGCCTCCATAGTCTCAGGATTCCAGAGTCGAGTTCAGCCTGGTGGCAGGGCGGGCAGGATCTTTGCTCTGGCATGTGCTATGCGAGGGAAGTAACGGGGAGCAGAGCAAACTTGTAAGAGTTGTATAGTATAAAAGGGGGTAGGTTTCCTGAGGGGATTTGCAGAACTTCTTTTTAGTACGTTTTTCTATTTATCTAAAGGCGGGGTTTCTATATTTTAATTTTAAGAACACTAGAAGAAGAAGAAGGAGAAGAAGACGAAGAAGAAGAAGAAGAAAAGAAAAAGGGAAAGAAAAGAGAAGAAAAATGAAAATGAAAATGAAATTCCTACTCATACTCTCACACTTCTTTGCATTCTCCGCCCTCGCAGACATCCTCGTTCCTCCTCCCCCAGGACCTTACGACGTTGCTGTCAAGGTGCTGCCCATGACGGATGAAACTCGCCCGTGGGATCCCTTTGTTCTACCACCACGCAGCGGCGGCAGCAGCAGCAGCGGCGGCGGCAGCAGCAGTCCATCCCCCAAGGGCCGTCAGCTGCTCTTGTCTGTATTTCTGCCCGTCGACATCCCGCACGCAGAGTCTCCGTGTCCGCGACTGACCATCCCGTACATGACGCCCCGCGTCGCAGCCGACTATGGGGCCCAGGCCGCCCAGGCAGGTCTCCCGGCAGACTTGTATGCGCAGTTCAGGATGCAGGTCTGCGATCCTGCGAGCCTGTCTCTTCCTCTTCCTCTCCCTCCGCGCTGCCGACACCGCTGTGTCCGACCAGGGAGGAAATACCCCGTCGTGCTGTTCACGCCTGGGCTACAAGAGTCGCGGCTGTTGTACGGGGCGGGCGCGCGGTCTCTGGCCAGTAGAGGCTACGTGGTGATCACGGTAGACCACGTCCTGGAGGCGAGCTTCGTGGAGTTCCCGGACGGGACTGTCGTGCCGGGCCGAAGCAATCTATCAGGATCGGTGGCCGGCGACGACGACGACGACAACGACAACGCAGCAGCTGCTGCTGCTGCTATGAGGGAATTGCTCGTCCAGGTACGCACCGCGGATCTGTCCTTTGTGATCAATCAGCTCCATAATGATAGCCTGACGGACCTGCTGCTCGGGCCGTGGCTATCCCGCACGCTGGATCTGCGCAAAATGCTCGTCTATGGACACTCGTTGGGCGGTGCGGCGGCAGCGGATCTGGCTCGCACGGACGGGCGAGTACGAGGTGCCATAAACCTGGATGGACAGATGGTCGATCCGGCAAGACGGCTGGGGCTGGACAAGCCGTTCCTGCTGGCAGGACGGTATAACCACAGCGGCGAGGACGGGACGTGGGACGAGGTGTGGCCGCATCTGAGGGGCCCGAGAGCGGAAATGGCGATTCGGGGCACGGCGCATGCGTCGTTTACGGATCGTCCGCTGCTGGTGAGTGCGCTGGGTCTACCGGAGCGGGCGTTGAGGGGTCTGGAGAGCTTGATAGGGTCTATTGAGGGGAGGAGGTTGGAGGGGATGGTCAACGAGGTGCTGGTTGGGTTCTTGGAGTATACGCTGTACAACAAGGACGAGGGGATCAGGTCGTTGACCAAGAAATATGCCGGTCAGGTCTTGATTCCACGGAGCGATTTGTGACATGCTCGTCATGTTTTTTATGGTGACGTTGAGTTTTTGAGAAAGTAAAAAAGAAAAAGTGATGGTTCATCATAGTCTAAGGTATTTTTTTCTAAAAAAAAATAATAAAAAAAAATAATAAAAAAATAAACTACATCAGCTGGAGGCCCATGCAATTGGCATAATATGTGACCGTGGCACTCCAGTCGGCAAACATGCCCGCCACGCCGACCTGTCTGGCCAGCACATCCACGTAGTCGTACATGTCTCCGTCTTTGGTCACAATGCTCTGGATGCTCTTGTAGTAGTAGTCGCCCTTTTCGTGCACCAGCGCCAGAGGTCCTGATCGCTCGAGGCTCCAGGTGATGAGCCGCAGCCCCAGCTCCTTGGCTTTCTGGGCATACGCACTCGGCACCATGGTGTTGTTGGCGCCGACTTGCACCAGGTAGTGCATGGGGGGAGCCATTGTTGTGATGCCCTCGCTGGCGTAGAGCGTCAGGTTGTTGACCGAGTCGGTCATGTGGCCATTGTCGGCCGAGTCGTCGAGGAGGATGGCCTTCTTGCCAAAGGCAGGCTCCGTCTTGAGCCAGTATCGAAGCGTCTGAGCCTCGAAGCTCTGCGCCATGACGCGCGAGGCGGGCACGCCGGCCTGTTTGTAGGCATCAATCATCTGCTGCGCGTACATGTCGTGGGTGTAGTCGCCGGCAAAGGGCATGGGCACCTCGGGGGCCTTCAGCTCCGGCGTGTGGTGAAGGCCCAGCCCCTCGACCATGGCGATATGACCCTTGAGATCCATGAGCGTGCCGCAGGTGGCATACAAATCAGTGCGCCAGTCGGGGATGCCGCCGAGGAAGTCCTTGGGCGTCGTGGCCGTGGCATTGAAGGCGTCCATCTTGGCACAGAGCGACTTGTACTCGGCCAGCGTGATGTCGCTGGTGCAACACTTGGCCGAGGCGGGCGTCGTGCCGTCCGAGCTGGCGGGAGCAAATGGCTTGGTGCACTTGGCATTGAGGGCGGGGATGGTGACGATGTTGGTGGTGGTGTGCAGGTCGCATTGGCTGTGGCGGCAGACGAGTTGACGATCTTTGGTGAAGGTGACATCGCATTCCAAGACGCCGGCGCCCATTCGAGCTCCCGCCATGCTCGACTCCCTCGAATGCTCGGGAAACTGCAGGCAAGCCCCTCCGCGATGCCCAATCGAAAACGTCGACGGCCTCATTGTCATCTCCTGGCACGAGTTGAGCTTGGACTTGAGAGGGCCGTCCGTCATGTTGTTGACCAGGTAGTACGGTCTCGGACCCAATTCAATACGCTTCATCATCGGCCTGGGATGAGGCGGATGCGGCCAGCCGGAGACATGGCTGACGACGGCGGCAAAGGCAACCAGGAGTGACGATGCAGAGAAACGATGCATTGTGTGGTTTCCTGGACAGACCTGACAGACCTAGATAGACCTGGATAGACCTAGACAGGAAGAGAGTTCAAGCTGGTGCAATTCTCGGACCTTTTTATCGTGGTCTCGTCTCCAACAGGGCATCGCCATTCCACACCACGCGGCAGGCATCATCAGTCTCGGCTCCGCAAGTGGAAAAGTCCCTCGACAGAAAGCCCTTTTCGTGGAGCTTTGCACATGTATGTAATACTAAGCACTTGTGTACGTAGTACGGACTACGCGCTGCTTGCGGGGAACTGGGGTCCAGAGAGCGCCACCAGATATGTACCTAGTGTGTAAATATGTGTTTCTTCGGCCCGTAATTATATGTCTCATGTCTCGCGTCCTCGGATGTTGAAAGAAGCCTGCTCTTTTGTTCTCGGCTTTTGTAAATCGGTGTGTAGATACTACGTGTATCCATCGACTTCTTGCCAACCTCCTCTCATTTTCATGTCCAATCTAGCCAGCCCATCCTTATTATCCTCATCGTTTTTGTATTTTGTGCTTCGTGAGTCGTGCTTCGTTGCTGCGGGATACAAACGGTACTTGCTCGGTGCTAGGGAGTGAGATTGGATTTTCTTTTTTTTTTCCCTTTTTGCTTTTTTCGCTTTTTGACATCTCATTCGGTCTGTTTGTCCGTTTGTCCGTGCGCGTGGGCCAACGGGACGGCCTCATTCGTCAGCTCCTATCCAACCTGCCTTGCACCAGACCAAACACCTCCATGTAGAAACTCGTCACTTTTTTCTTCTCTTTTTCATTGTTTCGGATCAACAGCTGTACAGCAGCTGTGATGTTTCCCAAATGTTAGCTGCGTGCGGTTCTATTGCAGAAATATTAAACCTCGCTCCGCCTACATCATGCGAGACAGCCGTTCAAATACCACGACAGCAGAGATACCTAATGTACAATGGGATGACAACGAACAGATCATTTACCTACCCAAGTACCTACAATTCATCCCTCCCCTCAGCGCCTCCCAAGTCCCTCAAACTCGTCAGCGTGGCTGACAAGTGAGAAAAGTGCGGTGCGTCTTCGCCCAGGCCCCATGCAAACACACCACCCAGCCTCAGAGGCGCAACAATGTGCTTCATCTTGTGATCAATAACCCTCACTGTATCAAACGTCCACCATCTCCGCTCTTGACTGTCCCAATGGCCAAAGCTGCCATCGTCAAAGTACCTCCCCTCGGACCTGGCACGTGCAAACGACGACTTGAGCTCGTCGGGCACCTCATCGTGCCAACTGAAGGCTGCTGTCTTGCCCAAGTCGGCTCCTGTATCCGGATCTTCCAATAGCTGGGTAGGACATCCGAGTGGTTGATCTTCGTCACAGTCTTGTGTCATGGCCCATTTGACGTAGTAGGCGAGGCCCAGGTTGAGCATCTCTGCGGGAGCGCCTCGCTCTATATAATTGCTGATGGATGCCAGCGATGCTGCTACTCCACTATGGTGCTTGACAACTGTGTCGCGTCGGTTCAAGAGATCATATGTCATGACGTTGATAAAATCAACTTGTTCAACGATGCGTGGTAGCGTACTAGGGGTAAAGGCCATCAAATCTCGCTCCAGGCCAGGCACTGCAATGGACAAGATTTTCTGTTTGCCAATTGCTTTGCGCAAATCTGTCAACAGCTGTACAAAGGCCTCAATTTCCCATTCTCGCTTTTTGTTGGGGATTATCTTGTAATCGTCGCGATTGCCTCTGAGTGGTTGTTTGTCCGTTAGTCAAGATTTCCTTTGAGTTTGCCATGATTTGTCCTCCAAAAGCGCAAAAAAAGAAAGAGAGAGAGACAGAAAACACGGAAGGGGGAAGAAGAGAAAAGGAAGGAGAAAGGGGAAAGGGAAAATAAGAGAGAGAGAGAGAAAAGAGAGTATACTCACCCTGGGTATTCCCAATCAATATCCACTCCGTCAGCTCCTGTGCTATCAATCATGTGCTTCACGTTGTTGCACCACCGTTTTCTTGAAGATTCATCTCGGCAAGCCGTTTCAAATCCTTCAGAATCTCCCCATCCGCCAATTGCCACCATGATTTTGGTATCCGGATGGAATTTCCGGCGAGTCCTCTCTACGGTGGTGAACAAAGGAAACTCTGGCTCCTTTCCCTCAAAATTAAAGACATCCGATCTCATAAACGCCAAGACGACGTGTGATATTTCTCTTTGCGTGCTGCTGTTGGACGGGACATCTGTGTGCTGGCTGCGTTGATGTTAGATTTGAAGAAATCTCAATCAGCTGGCGCCTTCACCGTCGACAGCTCTCACCCGGTAAGATACATGATGCATCGAAGGCTGGGAATGTTAGAACCGAGCGTCGCAAGTGTAAGTGCCTGCATGATGAAAAGCCACACGATGGCCGCCATTACTGAGGTGTTCATTGTTTCGCACCACTGTTTAGTCGCGCCACCTGGTAACTACTATCTTGAATACAAGACGCATCCGAGAAGAAAATGAGGAGATAAATATAAACGTGTTCGGCTTATTAAGAAAAATTGAGCATGACATGTGTTGATGAACCTGGCAAATACAGGTTTCCTTGGGGGTTCTTCGATAAAGCTTACAGTGTTATTAATGTAAGGGCCACAAAATAGCACTGTGTGCTTCCGGTGTGGGCTGCAACGGAAGGAAGCTCAAGCATCGTGTGAGATCCAAGCTTCGGAAATAACGGGAGCAAAAAAAAAAAAAAAAAAAAAAAAAAAAAAAAAAAAAGCTGTCAACCTTGCCTCACGACAGATTCAGCAGGTGTTTCGTTTTTTTGTTTTTGTCTTTTCGGCACACCATTTGTATACATTGGAACTTTCTTCAAGCAGCAAATAAACAAAGGGCCCGAAAAGCGCCTTTGATCCGCAAATTGTCTTTCTGCAAGGATACTAGCAGCTCAGCGACGGATCGCAGTGCCGTCAGATACAAGAACGCTTTTGTTCAACACACCGCGCAGAACCTCATCTCGCAACAGCACCTACAACTACAATTGCAACTGCAACTGCAACTGCAACAATGTTCGAGAATTTATGCACGCTTCCCCTCGCGTCGGATGTCTTCACAACGGCCCTGCATCCAACCGAGCCCCTCCTCACGGTAGGCCTCTCCAGTGGGCACGTCGAGACATTCAGACTACCGCAGAGCAATTCTTCCGATGAGGACGGCGGGGATGGTGACAATAGTGTGTTGAGCGATGGTCGGGGAATGATTGATAGCGTTTGGAAGACACGACGACACAAGGGGAGTTGCAGATGTTTGGCGTATAACCATGACGGACAAGGTATGTACGTCGACTGCTCTTGTTTTTACTATTATTGTTCATTGCCTCCTCTTCCTTTTCCTTTCCTCTGCTAAGATGATCCATCCCCCCCAGCCATGTTCTCTGCCGGAACCGACTCCCTGGTCAAGTACTTTGATCCAAACAACGGCAAAGTCATTTCAAAAATATCCATCCCCAGCACAACGTCTGTGCCCGATGCGCCGACTCTGCTTCACGTTCTCAATCCTCAAAACCTCCTCCTGGCGACCGATTCGGGAGCCCTCCACATTATCGATTTGCGAGAAGCCGGCGGCGCTCCCGGACAAAAACCGGCCCAGACACATTTCCCTCATGCGGATTATGTGTCCTCGATCACGCCGCTGCCCACATCCGACGAAAGCACGAGCGGATTCCCCAAGCAGTGGGTCAGCACCGGCGGTACGACACTGGCGGTGACGGATGTCCGTCGCGGGGTACTGGTGCGCAGTGAAGATCAAGAGGACGAACTGCTAAGTGCATGTTTTATGCCCGGGATGGGCCCCAAGACCAATCGGAACAACGGCGTCATGGCTATTGGCTCCGGGAGCGGCATTCTGACCATCTGGGACAAGGGCGCCTGGGACGACCAGCAGGAGCGCATCATCGTGGATGGCGGCAAGGGAGGCGGTGAAAGCATCGACGCAATGGTGCGAGTCCCGCCAGAGATGGGGCTCGGCAAAAAAGTAGTCTGCGGTATGGGTGACGGCAGCCTCCGAATTGTTGACCTCGTTCGCAGAGAGGTAGACAGGTCTACCAACCTACGACACGACGACATAGAGGCCGTGGTTTCTCTGGGCTTTGATAGCCAAAACAGGTTGATTACCGCCGGTGGTCGGACCGTCAAGGTGTGGGAAGAATTATCTGCCTTGCAGGGCGACGGGGATAGCGAGGATGATGATGATGATGATGACGACGATGACGACGACGGCAATGGTGATGACGATGATGATGAGAAACCAAGTGGCAACCGCAAGAGACCGGCAGGTAATAACAACGGCGCCGACCACGATGTCGACGACGACGACGATGATAGCCAGGACAGTGACGGCGACGGAATGCAAGAGATGAAGCAACGGGCCAAGAGACGCAAGGAGCTTCAGAAGAAGAAACTAGGACCAATGGGTGCTCATGGAGTTATGGGCTTCGAAGGGCTCGATTAACTAACCTCCAAGGCGGTTAACATAAAGTGCACGTGTACAATTAGGAGTCTAGGGCGAATGGAGGCAAAACAAAAAATGACGAAATGTATATTCTAAGAACTATAGATATTGCATGCTGTGGTTGGTCCTGGTCCTGCACCGTATTAATGGAAGAAATAGAGCAAAACTTTTGCGACAATTGAACAAGATCATAAGAAAACAAGACAAGATCTACATAGTGGGCTATCAAACAGACATAGGTAGATAGGTAGATGGCGAAAGGGCATTGAAAGCCTTTGATCATGGATACCACTGGGATGTGGAAGTGAAATTGAAATAGATAGGAGATACCAGAATCGGGGTCGTCATCTTCAGCTCGAAGAGGTTCCAGTAAATGACAAGTGTCTGGCCTCAATGTACTCTACTCTCCGTTTGAATAGTGTTTTATTTTGCCCGTGCTTATGACAAACCACTGTGATGGTTTGCCGAAATGAGAAAGAAATAGACGGCGAAAGATGCCGCCACTCGAGGATGCACTTGTGCAGTGAGGCTGTCTTGAGGATGCAGGAGAACCCGCTAGATGCCTTCGCCTTATAGCGGTGTTCTCAGGGAAAAAGCTTCGGCGTCAGGTGGATGATATGAAAGTTTTGCTGTATCAATGGTGGCGGGCAGGTATAGACTTTTGAAAATCCTCAACGCTAACTAGACGCGGACTCTACCAAGATAAGGGGCGAATCGAGACAAACTGTCGCGAAAGTCAACTGGAGACTGCTGGTTGATGTGATTATGCCCTACTCGTGCACGTTTCACTTTGTAGAGGAAGTTCCGTGCTGTAGCATATGCACTTTGTCGAGAAGGTGCCAGGACCCAAAAGCAATTTCGATCACATATCTGGTTGCTCTGCAAATCGAATTTTGCAAATTTTGTCATCCATGGACTACCGGACTTTGCGAAAGGAAAATGAGCCTGACCAAAACGGAGTGGACTTGCGGTAGCCAGAGAGAAATAATCAATCCGGCGTCGTTGCCGTCCAAGCTATGGTTTGGAGTTCGAGTGAGCCCCGTACTGCGCTTATGTGAGCAGAAATCGGGATCAAAGGCGCCGAAAGTTTTTCGAACTCGGCCCCCATCGTCAAATCAACTGTCGGCCACAGAGTCAAAGAAAGGTGGGCGTGAGCGTCGGCAGCCATGTATGTATATCAATGTGTTTTTCAGGTTTTCGATTCGAATCAACTCCAAGAGCGCCTCACACTCCAGGGAGATGGAGATAACTCCATTGAGAAGTTTCATCCTCTTTCCGGATTTCAGCAGAGCGTGCAAGGGCTGTTTCATCGGAGGGGGCCGAGAGTCGTTTAGGCACGCTCGTGGTAAGATCCTCATCGTAAATGACAACTGAAGGCAAGACCCTTGGATCGCGAAAAGACGTGGTGCTTGACCCTTTGCGATTATGACGACTTGATGAACCCCTTTCGCGATGGCGGCGGTGCGGCTTCTCGGGCTTGTTGTCACTGCAACTGATGGTCTGGCTGGTACTCTGATTCGTCGTGTTGTGCCTTGCAGGACATGCGTCAAGGAGGAGTGGCATCATTTCGGATCCGCTATAGGTGGTGGGAATACAGACGTGAGGAATGCTTTTTCGACAACCGATCGCTTTGGCCAGTCCGACAGCAGAAGCACCTCCAACACTAATAACCACGTCTCTGTCGTCGATGCGAGAAACAGCGTCGTCCACAACATGCGCCGGTACGCTGACCACAGCAGAGTCGAGGATCCGAGAGTTGAGGTTCGGGATTAGGCTTTGAATACGGCGAGCAAGAGGTATTCTCGAAGGGCTGGAAACGATGAGAGGTGCGGAGACGCGCAAACGGCCAAGCTCGGTGGGTAAACGACAGATTTTGCCTGGACCATAGACGATTCGTGGTGCTGATGGTTCTGACTGTGATCCTTCTGTTGGCGTAGATTTGGTTGACAACGATGACGACCCTACCAACGACTTTCGACTCTTGCGGCCAGAGGCATTCGATGATGAGCTCTTGCGCCGGCGAGCAACAGTGGCGGCAGGAGGAGCAGCAGCCGCCGCCGCAGCAGCAGCAGAATATGCAGATGCAGATGCAGATGCAGCAGTGGTACTGACACTGATACTGCCACTACCACTGCCAGCAATCTCGGCACCCTCGGAGGCAAGGCAGTCTGAAATCGATGCAGAAAGTGGCGACGCGGCGGTCAAAGGCTGTGTTGAGATAGAATCATCGGTCGGGCACGGTTTGACGGCTGTATTCATAACCACTCCGTGTCGAAACTGGGTCAGGACGTTTCAGCGGTATGTTTCGGTGTAAAGTTGAAGATTGAACGGAGCGGAAATGGCTTCTCGATCCTCGTGTTCAATGAAAGGTCCGAAGATCGAGCCCCATTTTCTTGGGGATCCGCCCAGGGCCTCACTAAAAGAAGAAGGAAGGCACGGCCATATGATTTTTCATGTCTGCCCGCCACCCAAGGGGCAAAAACCCAAGGAGACGGAAAGAGGCAAGGCGCGAATCCGGGGTGGCGTGCATCATGCTCAACGCAGTTCCATTGGCTAGGCATGGGCCCGTTTTGCGTTAGTTTCTCCATCACTGAGACACAGCAGGCGCTATCTTTTCATGCTTGCTAATGCGTGCTCAGCCCAGTTGTGTTGTATCGGATTTTATTGGCTGAGGACCCCTAGTGCGAAAGGGGAAGCCTGTCTTCCGGCAGGATGCTAATCTGTGTGTGACGACGCCGCTTTTCGGGTGGCAATTCCAGAATTCGGCGTTTTTGGTCAGCAATGCCCATTCCGCGACGTAATGCCCATCGGACAATGGTTGCTCCGCTTACGTGTGTGCCTTGCCTGAGCATTATTGTGATGTGCACATGGGCGAGTCGCTCCTTCCATTGGACTATCCTCTCTTTAACAACCACGACGACAACAATGACGCACAGAGGCGCACTGACACAGAAAATGCACGGCAACTTTGTTGGAAAACCATGAGGCTTTTTATTTCCCAATGCTCTTAAGAATCTATAGAGTTTTCGCTCCTCCAACTCCATCATTGCCTGTTTCTATTCCTACAGGCGTGCTAGGGCTGGTCAACTCGACAGTCCGATCAATTACGTCCATGTCGTCGTCCATTTCCTCTGGTTCCTCTGGCAATACCAGATTCAACACCATGCAGACCGCCGCTGTCACCGCAAAGCCAGTCTCCATGACCAACACAATCGCATCGAGAAAGCCCTTCAATGCGTGATTTTTACCGGAGTATGAGAAGATCTTGTCAAAGTAGGTCGGAACCAGCGTCGCACCGTAGCCCAAAGCTAGGCCGGCTGTGAGGATAAAGCGTGTGCGTCGATTGAATGAAGTGCCGCGGTTGATAATGGCCATTCCGGACACTGCCACGGCAGTAAATAGAAAAGTGGTCATGCCGCCCAGGACAGACGAGGGAATGGCCACCAAGGCTGCAGCGAATTTGGCAAATATTCCCATAATGATGAGGAAAAGGCAACAAGATAGGCCGGCCTTGCGATTTGCACATCGGGTCAGAGCTATGACACCATTGTTTTGGGCGAACCTGCTCATCGGAGTCATGGTCATCATGGCTGCGATGATGCCGTTGAGGCCATCAGTGAGAAGTCCTCCCTGGATTCGCGACTCGTAGATGCGTCCTTGGAGCTCAATGTGGGAAACGTCGCATGTTGCAGTGATATCACCTACGGCTTCGGTAGCGCAAATCACAAAAACCGCCATGATTGGCAGGACCAGCGGCCCGTATATCGTGAGAGGAAATGTGTGCACCCAGATAAAGGACACAACGGGAGCCGAGTCGATTCCACTTTTGTCGAAATAGCCACACGCTGCAGCGATAATGCATCCAACGAGCAAGCCCCATACGACGGAGGTGGACTTCATGATTGGAGATCCGAATCGTTCGCAAAGTATAATGGTAATGAATGTCGCAAACCCGAGACCCAGATACTCTGGTGAACCCCATGGTAGCGCATGCGGTGCGTTTACGTTGGGACATGATGCAAAGAAATTTGCTTGGTCTCCGGCGCTCGATGGATTGGCACATGGTCCACTACCTCCCATCCAGTCTTTGAAACCACTCTCAACCAAATGGATACCGATGAGCATGACGGTAGGTCCAGTCACGATTGGGGGGAACATTCGGAGGAGTATCTTTGGTGGAAGGAATGAGATCAAAATCTCAATGAGGGCACATATTGATGAGGTGCCAAGCAAAGCACCATATCCTTGGGGGCATGGAAGAGGATTACCCCGTGCGTCAGATGGACAGAATCCATTGACATACATTTGTTTGAAAGCACCTTGAGCGATGGGGATGATGCTGAAAGAAATGCCTACGACGGAAAGTATACCGGTTCCGATGAAGTAGCTGAATAAAACGTTAGTACGGTTTTTTTTTTTTTTACAGCACACCGTAATCTCATTCCCAATCTATAGTGAGCCAAGAGGAATAGTTTTTACGGCAATAGAAGATTATGTTTTTTTTTTTTTTTTAGAAAAAGAAAGAAAGAAAGAAAGAAAGAATCAGATTCATTAATCGCACAAAACAAATTTCAGCACAGAGACTTACGACGTCTTTGGAATTCGAAACCTGTTAATCTGTATACTTGACAGCACTCCAGAAACAATCAAGGCCGTAGAAACAAGATACTGCTGCTGCGATGGCTCCAGGTTTGCGCCTCCACTGCCACTCAGAATCAAGGGGGGTGCAATAACGCCCGCCAACATGGCTAGGGCATGCTGCAGACCAAGCAGCAGACCCAGAAGCACAGGCATCTTATCGTTGAGGCCGAAAAATGGGCTCCGGTATGTGTGTCTGCCCATGAAGGGAAGATTGGGTCGGAACAGAAATGCATAGTCGTACTCGCCAATTAGGCCGTCTCGCGTGGTAAAGGACCGAAACACGGCCCGAAGACGGCCTTTGATTCGAGTGAGGATGCTCGTGTTTGGTATGTGGTGCGGGGTGATGGTATCGGGTCCATGGTCCTCGTCCATGGTTGCAATATTGGAATTGATGGTGTTTCGGATTTGGGTGGGAGAGCGGGAGAGATGGGCGTGATGCTGGAAAGAGTTCTTGAAGCAACGTTTGTGGTTTATATTTCAGGCTATCCTGGCGGTTGTTGGTCGGAAACCTGCTGAAGCCGGAATAGCTATGCTTGTGTTCCTGTTCGTCCAGTAGGTTCTCCTCGCTGTCGTCTGTATCGTTGCTGTTGGGCGGTTAAGTGTAAGTTGACACCGATGACCTCGGAATCAGAAGCTTTCTTGTCAATCCACCCGTCAGGGACTTCAAACCCAGCCAGTCTCGTCACAGCAGCTCTCTCGCGAAAGCGGCCTCACACACGAATCGCCCGCCCAGCCAGCAGGCTACTTTCAGTAAGTAGGTACCTGGGCAAGTATGGATGGCATTCCAACTGCAGTTACGTACAAAGGGCAGGGTTGGTCGTTTCCTCCCCTTTTTTATCGTGACCAGCCCCTTCACGTGTACATGCATATTTGTCGGCAGACTGATAAGATTTGTTCACTTGGGGGTTGGGGTTGGTCCATATTCGTGAGTGAGTCGTGCCCGTGCAAGAAGATACCAGCCGGCCAATCATCAATACCAGGTAATCAATAGACCAGACTTGAGGTGTGCGCAGTGGAGTTGGGAGATAAGCAGAAAATGTGGGGGAGGGAGGAGGGACGGAAAGTTGAGGGAGGCAGAGTGGCCTCATCCTGGAAAATGGACGTTTATTAGAATTCGAGATGCACAGACAGGGGGTCAGGACTGTAAGCATGCTGGTGCTGCGGAAGGCGGATGTTGCCGTCAGGTCCAGTCTGATATTAATTGGAATTGAACAGCCGAGACAGACGGAACGAGTACTGCGGCCTCATCATAGACTCCGCTGTATGTACATATGTAATATGTACATATGACATACATACATATGCATATATGTATGTATGCGCATAAGTAGAATATATGTATGTACACGAAAAGATGCATTGCCAAAAAAAGAAAACCGGTCGTCCATATGCGTTGAAACCCGAGCAGAAACAGGACAATCGCTTGGCCAACACACAACGCGGCGCAAGAGCGAAGAAATAAACATGGTGAAGACATCTTGTGCGCCGCCCGCTGAGTTGAAGCCTATACCTGTAAACCGCTGGGGCATCTAAACCCGATCTTTATTTTTTTTTCCAGTGACATCGCATCTAGTGTAGCCCAGATCAATCACACCAGCTCCCTGTTGAGCACATAAGCCTATTCATGCAACCTCTCGCTCAAGGGTGAAGTTTGTTTGCATGCTTCACAAGAGACTTGATCGAAATGACCAAAATCCCGCCTATTAGCTGAAGTCCCTGGCTTTTCGCGCCAGCACTCGTATATTGTCTAGAAACCCTTCTATCAACTCTTGATATCTGTGAGGTGCTCCACTCAGGGCTTTGGCACCCTGATCGAGTACAATGGGTGACGCCAATTCTATTTCGAGTTCGTGTTCTTTGCCTGATTTTGGCGCATTCTAATGTAACGCGTCAGTGAGAAAACACACGCACGCACAGACGCATACGGAGAGAGAGAGGATGAAAGAAGAGATTGTAGAGGGAAAGACAAGAAGGAGGGAGAGATGGCCAACAAAGATCCCAAAAAAATAAGCTTACCCCAGGACCCGAATTCGACATGATTACCTGCGTCAGGTCAACCTGATAGTGCCCATGTGTATAACTCAGTCGATCCTTTTGCCTGTTGGAAGACTTGTCGTTCTGGGCTATCTCGAGCTTCTCCAACTCTTGCACTGGTCCATCCCAATTCATTTCCAGATTGATGCTTATTCGGCAGTCCATAGGATTCGTTGGCATGTGTATGTCAATGTCTGCTACTCTTGCCTTGACAATTTTATTAAGCACCCCTCCGGTTCTTTGGTCATAAGTCACACGAGCTTTCACATTTCTTGCACGCGAACCAAGTCTGGATCTGACACAGCCTGGAAGCCGGTTTTGTAGGTCTGGGGTGAGCTCGAAAAATCGATCAACCTCGCGTCTGTGCTTGTAGTGTATTTGAACGCGGCGGGCTCCATGTGCGCGAGGATCCGTCTTGATAACCGCATCGTTCAGAAAATCATTGAATGATTTATGATGCGCCTTGCCAATTTGTTAGCTCGTACTGTGCGTGCATATGTGTGTGTGTCTGTGTGTGTGTGTCTGTGTGCGTGTGTGTGTCTGTGTCATGGTGACTTGGGGCCGTTTGGTCCAAAAAAAAAAAAGAAAACAAAAAGAAAACAAAACCTCAAAAAGCAAGCTTGGAAATCTCCTTACTTCTGTCATGCTGCTTCTAAACGCTACGCGACCATTGTCATGTAGCACGCATTCCGAATCCAACAATCTGTTCACACGGTAATTGGTGTCCTTGTCGATGAGAGTTCCAAGTTTTGCCTCGATTTCGAATTGAATGCCTTGACTCATGATCTCCTTGATGTCAGGGTTGTTGACAACATGGATGAATATAAAGTCAGCGACAGTCTTTGACATCTCCTCGTATGGTTTGACCCCAGTGATGCTGGCTTCCCATGGTCCCAGAATGTCCTGAGGCCCAGCCTCTGCAAGCGGCGGCGCTGGTGCTGCTGGTGCTTGCTTAGATGCGTTAGATGTTGACGTTCGAACTGTCTCCGGTGATGCAGGTCGACTTTGCCGGTCAGCCTTGGCGCCATCGCCACCATCACCCTTTACATTTGAATGTGAAGGTACTGGCTTCTGAACAACAAAGTTTGCATTGCTGGGCAACTTGCTTCCCAGAATACTAGCATTCTGGGCCCAGATCGGCGGTTGCAATCGACGAAGACGTTTGTTTCTTGGCACAGCGACGGACGCTGCAGATTGTGCGCCTATAGAATTGCTTCCATTTAATTCAGGTGGTGGCGGCCGCGTAGTCTTGTGTTCTAGCTCCTTTGGACTCAGATTACGATCGTCTAGTTTGCGCTTCGCCGGCGTCGTTGCACGCTCTACGTCTGCAGCGAGACTCTGTGAGACGGGTAGTGACTTTCTGTCGCTCTCAGCTGGAGATGGCATGGCGCGATCGGAGTTGCTCGCGATGGAGGCGATCCGAGTCCGAGGACTGACAGACAAACTAGGTTCTCGGGAATGCAAAGACTTGGACCGTCGGTGAGATTCGATGCTTTGTGGCTCTTGGTTAGTGGACGCAGATACTCGGCGCGGGAGCGTACTCGTCAATACTGGTGACTGTGGCGGCTGATCATTGCCGATAGACGTCACGCGCTGTTGGTGTGGGCTTGGGGGTTGCGTAAAGTTTGTAGGTGGTGTAGGTTGCGGGCGAGGTTTGGTTGACTGAGGTGGTCCAGGCGGACCAAGTGGTGTCGGCGGCTGCGAGGGGTGTCGATACTCGGCTTTCGGGCGCGCACCTTGAATCGGGCTTCCGAGCATGGGAGTCGGAGCAAGCCGCTGTTGACTATGCGCGGATGTTGGAGTCGGTGTTGATTGTACAGACTGGGATCTTTGGCGCGCATATTGTTGTGATATCCCAGCAGCAGTGCTTATGGGAGGTGTTTGTGGGACGTGCTGCTGGTGCTGGTGCTGGTGCTGGTGTTGTTGCTGTTGCTGTTGCTGTTGCCCATAGATGCGTGATGGTAGCGCAACGTCTCTCTGCATAAATCCCTCTGGTGACGGTTGTTGTTGTTGTTGCTGCTGCCCGTAGGGTGCTGAGGGATAGCGCTGCCGTTGGCTTGGGCTGGGAGTGTCTTGGACATTCTGGCTCGGAGGGAACGGATAGTCTGATACACCGGCCGCGTTGGTTGATGTCTGTGTTGGACGGAAGGTGGACTGTGGCGGGGCTGATATGCCTCCCGGAGATCGTGCATCGTGGAATGGTCCAGCGTGGTGAGAGTGATGAGATTGCGAAGCACGCGCGGCGAACTGCTGGCCGGAGTTCTGATATGACGCAGGGGGGGGGAATGCCATCTGCGTCTGTGGTTGCATGTGGCGAGGATATTCTTGACCAACTACACTGCCAGGAGAGGGATGGGCTGACGGTTGAATGTAATCTCGATAGGGGTATTGGGTTGAGTTTTGAGAAGGTCTGGTACGATGATGTTGTTGTTGTAGCTGCTGCTGCCGCTGTTGTAGTTGTTGTTGCTGCTGCTGATGTTGCAATTGTAGTTCATGTAGTTTTAGTTGTTGCAGATGTTCTTGTTGTTGTCGCTGCTGCTGCTGTTGTTGTTGTTGTCGTCGTCGTTGTTCCTGTTGTTGCTGTTGCTGTCGCAGTTGTTCTTGTTGTTGTTCCCGTTGTTGCTGCTGCCGCTGCTGCTGTTGCTGCTGTTGTTGTTGTTGTTGTTGTTGTTCATCGTCTTGCGACGTAGGCGGACCCTCCGGCGGTAGATCTTCGCTATTATCGGACTCATTGAGTACCGACCGAAGAGACATGGTAGCCATTGTGAAGAGTCTGAAAGTGATTCGCCAAGTTGGAGTTCCAGTCGGTCATGTCCTGATCAACAGGAGGTGGATTATTAGGGAGCTGCTGCTGCCGAGGGCGCGCACTCGCTGAATAGCTAGTCGAATTCGATGTTACGCGTTATTAACGACGATGACGACGGGATCGAGTTCAACAATTCATTAGGTGCGAGGCAGGTGTGATCGAGTTCGGCGAGTCGGAGTCGCAAGTTGACATTGTCGCCTCAGACCTGTTGCAAGATAAACGAAAGGGGAAGGGAAAAAAATACTAGCCGCCAGTATCTTGACGTGCAGACGTGGCGTCAATGCGCGCGGGGAGCAGAACAAAGCTCAACGTAGTCGTGACTCGGGCCACCAACGGCGTCGTTGTCGCAATGCCGGGCGCGGACGATATAGGCTCTGCTGTTTTTGTGGTGCTACTATTCCTACCCACGGAAGCGGCGCGGCTAGTAGATATACGTATGTGTATATCACGACAATGGCAAATGGCAATGCAGGAGGAGTTTGGTGGCTGAGGAGGTCAGGGATGATGAGTAACTTGGACAGATGGGAAGCGGCCAATTATGGGAATGCGCCGGCCTGGGCTGTTTTTATTTTTTTCCTTTCAGGCTCTGCTCGTGTGCAGGCTTAATAATTGAGCCTGGTAGGACCGCGCCAGGACCATGATGAAGCGTCCCAACACGTCACACTCACATCCCTTCCTTCCTTTTTTTTTCATTCTTTCTTGGAAGAGAAAGAGAGATGGAACGGGAAATAGCAACCGGTCAAAGTGAATGGAACGAGCTGAGCACGAGACAAGCCTATTGATGATATCTACAGTGTTCCTGCAAAATCAAGGAATTATGTCACCATTTTTGAGGCTACCCGGTAGATACCTACTTGGATCCAGTTCGTTACTGGGCGGGACAATCTCTCTACCAGCCATGCAAAGTTACAATATGGCAGCGACGGCTGTTGTTGACGCACACGCCATGGCGATGTTGATTTGTCGACATGCTGGTGTCGAGCTGTATCAAGCTGTACAATTTTCGGCCGTGTATAGTTGTTTTGTGTTCTCACACTGGATGGATACTTACTACTTTGTCGCCGCAAACAGGTAGAGGTACATACATACCATGTGTACTTCCTAGATACTTAAGAAACAAAGAACGAACAACCACTTATTCGGGTCAAAAACTAGTATCTTAGAACATATCATTTCAAAAGCGAGAAAAACACTCGACATGTTTTCGAAAATTTCCCAAATAACTGGCATGCCAATTCTACCAGACCTGCTTCTTGGTCATCAGCAGGAAGGAGCAAACCAGACACGTCACTGGTCATCACGTGAAAGGCTACCAAACGCCACATATCCCACCCTCAAGGGCGTCATTGAAAAGTAGCCAGTTGGACTGGGGGTTGTAATGATGTTATATTGCCTAAGTTTGTCTGACTAATTACTATAGACCTAATAATACTCTAACCCCACTAAGTAGGTCCTAGGTTAGACCTACCCCTAATAAACTACTAAGGAATAAATAGTAGTATTAATTATAATACTACCTAGTTTAACTAACTAAAAAAAAAAAATATAATAGCTAAGTAAAAAGAACCTTAGTATTATTAATTACTTTTATTGCTTTTAAGTTTATCTTTTCTTTTATTCCCTAGTTTACTAAATCCTAAGTATTTAATCTTAATAGTTAGAGTTATTTTAAACACTTAATATACTATTTTAAATAGTCTATATAAATTTTTCTAGTTAAACCCCTAACTATTAGTTTTACTTTATATAATACTAAAGAAACTTAAGAAATAATCTTAAATAAATTCCTTTATATTTTATAGAATTTACCTTTTAGCTTACTCTCCTTATTTATTTTCTTTTAAATTAAGCTATTAACTTAAAAGGTTTAAGTTTAGTTATTATTAAGTTAAACTCCTTTTTCTCTTTAATTTATAATATTCTATCTAAATTCCTCTTTAGTATCTTACCTTTATAATAAAAGTTCTTAAGCTAAGTTTAAGTTAAATATAGATTTATTTATATCTTTTTTTTCTATTTCTTTAATGCCTTAATAATATAAGAATAGCTTAAATCTAAATATTACTTTAGCTAAAGTAGTCCTTATTTTTATTATAAATTAGTTATTTAATATAACTATAATGTTTAAAAGTATTTAGTTCTATAAATCTAATAAAACTCTATTTTATTTAGTGCCCTATTTTATTAATTAATTCTTTACTAATTTTATATTTCTTTTAGCTAAACTAGTTAAAAAGGGGTAAAAAATTAAACTATATATAATATAAATTCTATATTTTTTTACTATAAACTTAAAGTTAAGATTCTTAAAGTATAATTTATTATTATAATAAATACTCTTTAGCTAACTAAAGATTAAACTTTAATTTTAATTCTAAGCCTTTATTATTAATTTATTATATCTCCTATTGCCTTTAAATAGAACTAAACTATAGTAAATTTAGTTATATAGTTAACTACTACTAATATATATAAATCCCTATTTATTACTATTAAAGTAATTAGTTCTAAATAGTTTATTATAACTAAACTCTATAGTTTAAGTATACTAATAGTTTTTAAAATAGCCTTAGCTAATTAAATTCTAGTTTATTAGCACACTAAATATAACTAATAGTAGTGTTTAATATTACTTATTTAATCTAGCTAATACTATTTTCTTTAAAGTTTTTTTATAATAATTACTACTTTAAAATATCCTATAGTATTATATACTTATTATAACTTTTTAAACACTATCTTTATTAAAATATATTTAGCTAAGGACTTATTTATCTCTAAATAATATAATATTTAACTAATAATTTAATACTTTAAAGTATATCTTTATATTATATATCTTTAATTTACTAATACTTTATATATACTATATATAATTAACACTATAATTTTACTATATTATTTTAACTTAAATATTCTCCTTATATTATTAATTAAATTATTTACTAACTCTTAATTTAAAGGTACCCCTTTAGATAGAATTATATAATATTTTATAACTAAGTTAATATTTATAGTTACTATAATTAGTTAGTCTTCCCTAAGTAATATAATATTAATGCCTATTCTTTCCTTAATTTAGTATAAATTTAATCTTAGTTAATTTAGTAGCTTTAATTGTTAGTATAACCTCAGAAAGGTTATAAAATAATAAATAAAGCACTAGTGCAAAAAGGGTCATAAATATAATGTATTAGTGTTAATAATAATAAAGCTAAAAAACTAGACTAAGGAAGGTAGCATTGTGTGCAGAGTTTTCCACTGGCGTTAGGGTTAGTGGGTCTAATTACACAATGCGCCTAATTAGCATCTATAAATTAGGCCTTCCTAAGGTTATACTATTCTACTAAGGTTATGCTATTAAGGGTAATTCTAATACTTGCAAATTCTCTCTTTTTTAATAAAGAGAAATTGCCTAAAGAGTGGCTAAAAAAACGTATAAAAAACAGAGAGTATTATTATTAATATATATAAATCCCTTAATTAAAAAAAATGTCCCTAATTAGCTAGCTTTATGCTAAGTTAATTATATAAAAATTCTTTAGCCTCTATAGCCTTATTTATTATAACTAATTCCTATTAATTAGCTACTTCCCTCTTTACTTATCCTTTTACCTAAATTCTTATTTTATTATTATTAATAAAGCTTTTAAAAGCCTTATTTAGCGTTGCCTTTATTATTATATTTATAATATTATTATTCCTATTAATCTATTAAATTTCTATAAGCTTACAATGCTTATATAATTATTAGAGGGCTATAATGTTAATTATAAGCCGTTTTTCTTTTATTATTCCTAGCTTTATAAGGCATTTATATAGGGAAAAAGAGTCTATGCAAATTATTATTAGAATGTATGCTTTTTATAGCTTCTTTATAATTATATTTAGAGTGACTCCTAGTGTATATGCTATATCTACGCCCTAGACCATTCTATATAGCTTAGAGGCAAGAGCACTCTTTATAACTCTCTTACTCTTTATTAAGCTATATATAATAATATTCCCTTAAAGCTTAAATTCTATATTAACGCTGCTTTTTACCTTATTGCCTAGGATAATTATAAATCTAATTTAGAAGCTTAGGTCTTTATTATTTATAAAAGACTTATCTATAAATATATACAATGCTACTAATTAAAGGTTAAGTAGGATATAGCAAATCCCTTAGTTAGAATTCTTAATTTACTAACTTATCCTCTTATTAAGCTTATTTATATTAGTTTAGTTAGGGTTTTAATATTATACTACTATAAAGAGGTTAAAAAGTGCCTTTAGTTAGTATATACTTAAGATATATACTTTAAGAGCTTATTATTAAATGTATTAGTCCTTTATAGTTATTTTATTCTTAATTTCTATTATTATAAGCTTTTTGCTTTAGCTTTTTTAGTTTAGCTTAACTATACTATTACTATAGTTTATTAGGATATAGCTATTAAAAATAAGGGGGTTTTTAGCACTTAATATATACTTTAGTTTAGCTATAAAACCTACTCTCTAAAGCTTTTCTTCTTCTTTATTAAAGAACCTTATATTATTAAGGCTAAGGGTATTATCTATTTATATCCTAATAAGCCTAAAGTTATTATTATTTTTAAAGATAATTAGAAAGCATAGGTTATAGCTAGAAGTAACTATTTTTAATATCTCTTTATAGTAGTTAGAGTATATTACTTATTAGTGTATTCCTACCTTTATAATACTATATAAAGGCTTAATTACCTTTATTATTATATTTTTAAAATAAAGATATTTAATTTATTATAGAAGCTTTATAATAATAAGCTAGCTAAGGTTTATTTATAATTATATATATACTTAGGTAATATCTCTTAGCTAAAGGAAAATTTTCTTTTTTATAAGTAATAGGGCTAGCGCTATAATAAGTTATTAGCTAGCCTATTAGATTGTAGGTGCCTATATAAGAATTATTTCCTTCTTTTAATTACTATAGCTTTAGATTATAAGATATAATTTCTTATATAGTAAAGAGGTTCCTTTACCTTTAACTTTCTAGACTATTTATAAGTAAAAAAGGCGTTAGTTTCTATGTTTTTTAGGGTTAAACTCTATAAATTTAAATATACCTTTTGCTAGTAATATATTAATTTCTTTCTTATTAAAGGCTTTAAAAGGTATACCCTTAGTAGTAATTTTGCCTTCTTTTTTAAAGGTAATTATAATTTAAAAGTTTTCTTTCTCTTTTATTAATAAAAATACACTTTCTTTTATATAGGTGCCCTTTTCTTATTCCTTCTATATTTTATAAGATTTTAATTACCCTTCTTTTAAAGATATATTATTATAAGCAGTATATTTATTATAGTTTAGGCTAGCTATTATTAGTTCTCCTTCTCTTTTTAGTTCTATCCCTTATTAATAATAAATTAGGTTAAAACCCTTATTATTATTCTACTTAGGTTAGCTAATTTTACTATTATTATCTACCCTTTCTTATATTATAGGTTTAGTTATTCCTTGCCTATGCTTAGAATAAATCTAGTAATAGCTATTAAAATTACTTAGTATAAGCTATTTAAAGATAGAATTACTATTCCTTATAATTATACTCCCTTCTTTTTTTAATTCCTTCTTTTAAAGGTAATAATTTAAGTAAAAACCTTTATTATTATCCCTATTATTAGGGCTAATATCCTTTCTCCCCTTATTATTCCTTAGTCTCTTACTATAGTAGTAATAATTTAAGTAAAAACCCTCCTTATTATCTACCTTTAGGGAGCTAAGCTTAGCTTTAACCTTTAATTTATATTCCTTTTATTTACTTTCTTTTTTTAGTTTTATTTATTAATAGAGATAACTTAAGTAAAAACCCTTATTATTATTCTTAATAAAGGAACTAATATTAGGTATTTTTACTTCTCCTATAATATTACCTTTTTCTCTTTCTAAGGGAGTTAAATATTCTTTTCTTTCTAGTTTTATCCCTTAATACTAATAATTTAGGTTAAAACCCTTATTATTATCCTTAAAAAAGGGACTAAGTTTAGCTTTCTTTCTTTCTAATAAAGTTAAACTATTTTCTCTTTCCTATTTTATCCCCTATTTTCCTCCTTTTTTCTCCTTATTTTTATAATTAAGGTTAACCCTTTATATCTCTATAGTAAGTGCTATTATAGGATACTTCCTTAGGTAGCCTTATTTTCTTAGGGCTTTAATAGCCCCTAAGGTAGTTAGCCTTGCTACTAAAGTTCTACCCTTTAGATAAAAACTTAGTGGTTTACCTTTAGTAGTAGCTACTATAGTTATTTTTATTATTAAGGCTTTACCCTTTAGTTTTTTAACTAAAGGGTTATTTTTAATAATACTTACTAACTTTAGTGCTTAGGTATTATTAATAGGTATTTTATAGGGCTTAATAATAGTACTATAGAAATTAATAAGGCTATTTAGTATATCTATAGTATAGATCTTCCCTATAATAGCTAGGAGCTTATAGGGGCTATACTAGCCTCCTTTCTCTTACTATATATATATATTAGACTGTAGTAGGAGCTAATAGACTAGTGTAGTATTAGGTTTATTTTAGGTACCTATAGCTTCCTAGAATTAGCGTTTTATAAGGTATTTTTAGGCTTCTTTAGTAGCTTATTATAGTGCTACTACTCTCTAAGCTATTAATAGGCTTAGTAGTAACTCTATTATTATATAAAGGTATATACTAAAGACTAGTAGTGTTAGTATAAGGCTATTAAGGCCTACTAAGTTATTAACTACTTTTACTACTATTTAGAGCTATTAATTAGTAGTTAGTATATTACTAACTTTCTTTTTAATAATATTATATACTTATCTTAAGGGAAGGTAGTATTTCTTTATTTTACTAATACTATAGTATACTTTTACTAGGATTTTATTAGTATTAATTACTAAAAGGCATATTAAATGCTTAAATTTAGTAGAAGTAAAGTTCTTTTTAGTGTTACTAGTAATTTAATTTAAAGAGCCTAGATAGGTATTAATTTAGCATTCTTTAAAAGCATTCTATATATTATATACTTTTTACTTTCTTTAGTTAAGAAAGTAGGTAGCTTAGAAAGCTATAATAGTATTAATAATATATAGAATAGGTTATTTATTAATTTATAGAATATTAATAATAATTTTATAGTTAAAGTTAAGGTTATTCTTTAATAAGAATTTAAACCTTTTAAAAGCCTTGCTATTAAGTTAGTATTAGTGGTATTTATTAGTAAGTTTTCTAATAAGCTTATAGTTTGTATTTTTATTAGCTTACTCTAGTAATTTAGCTAGTCTTTAGATTAATAAGTAGCTAAATTAATAATAAAGTTATTAAATTTTAGTCTTAAAGAGGTAGAAAGCTATAGCCTTATTAGCTTATAAAGTCTACTATAGATATCCTTATTTTTTAATAACTAAGACTTTCTTATTTCTTTAAATAAGTATATTAGTAAGGTTATTAAGCTTAATATCTATACTATCTATATCTATAATATAGTATAAAAATAGGGTTACTAAGCTAAGAATATAGAAGTTAATAGTACTAAAGACTATTAGGAGATAAAGAATGCTAGAAGAAGTAGCTAAGCTAGCTTTAAAGTTAACTTTATATTGCTTAAAGCCTTTAATTTTAAAATATAGTATTAGCTTTAATAAGGCTTTTACTTATACTAATTTAGCTATAGAAATTTCTATTATATTAGTGTTAGGGAGAATTCCTTAGAAAACCTCTTTAAAATATCTTTCTTTAGAAATAAAACATTAGGGAGTAGGAAGGTTAGGTTTAGTATATAGGTTAGTGCTAATTAAACTATATTTAAATGCTTAGTCTTTAAGTAGCTATAAGAGTTATAGGCCGTTAGGATAGTTCCTTTAGGGCTAATTTTTAAGCTTAGTTATAAAGAATTAAGTATATATTATTTAGCTATTATTTTAGTTAAATTACTTATCTTCCTAAGAAGTAAAAAATATATTTACTACCTTCTATATATAGTTATTAGTATTTTCCTACTCCTCTTTATTATTATTATTAATAAAGAAACCTTTAAAAGCTTAAAGGAATACTATAAATTTCTTATTTATAGGTATATTTCTATATTTATTACTCTTTTACTACTTTTCTTTAGCCTTTTATTATTTAATCTTAAAGTAATTAGTTAATTAATAGCCTTCCTTACTATAAATAAAGTATTTTTAAGGGAACTAGGGTTTTCTATAGTTATATTGCCCTAGATATAAGCCCTATGCCTATTTATAGTGCCTATCTATAAAGAGGGTTTTATTATCTTTCTCTTTTAGTAGTCCTTTTATTATTTATTATAATAATATAATTATCTTATTTATATAAAGGTATTTTCTTAAGTTACTAACTATACCTTTATAGGTAGGTATATAATTAAATATAGTAAGGCAGTATTTAGGGACACTATTAATAGTAGTTAGTAGTTATTACTATAGTTATATATTTACTAATAAGGAATTAAAGAGGCTATAGTAGATTTTCTTAAGGCTATTAATAAGGATATTTAAGCATTAAAGCTTAGACTTATTAGGGTTCTTACTAATAACCTTTCTTAACGTTATATTATTCTACTTAATTTAATAGAATTACTAGTTGCTTTTAGTCTTAAAGTAAGTTTTAATCTATTAAATAAGCTCTTTATAGGTTAGGTTCTTATTAGCTAAGTTATTAAAATAGTATATAAAAGTATTCTCTAATAACATTATAGGGAATGCTCTATTCTATATATTTTATAGGATATTATATTTTCTATATTTATCTATAAAGATATTAACCTTTAGAGTTATAAAGTTATATATTTTATTAATATACTTATTTTCCTTAGTGTAAATTTTACTAAGTTTACTAAGGATTCTATAGATTTAATTATCTATAGTCCTATTTTATTAATAGAAAGAGCTTTATAAAGGCATAGGGTTATTAAAGTGTAAGAATTCTAGGTACTATTTTCTAGGGGGTTTATAGAAGTCCTTTAGATATTAATTATTATAATAAGGTATATTTATATTATATAGGGAAGAATATTATTATTATTAAGTAGGGTAAAGGTTTTAGTTAGGGTTTAATAGTATATTCTTATTGCTATACCCCTAGGGAGAGTTAGGGGTTTATTATAGTCTTCCTTAAGGTCTTTAGAATTAGCTAACTATTAGTAAAGTTAAATAATAAAATAATAGGTAGTTAGGTAATATTATCTTAATTTTTAGTGCTAGGAATAGTATTATAATTTACTCTTTAGTGTACTTAAAAAGCTTATAAAGATTTAGTATAATAAACTCCTTAGTGCCTTTATTAAGTGGAATTCTATGTTCTTATAGAAGGTCCCTTAGGCTACTTTAAATATATATTCTAATTTTCTTAAAGTATTTAAAAGTCTAGTTATAAAAATTATTTTAAAAGTTCTTAAGGAGTTCTTTTTCTCTTTAGCCTTGCTCTTTATAGTACTAAATAATATAGGCTATATAGTTATTTAGTATAACTACTAATACTATTACTAAGTTAGGGTTTTTAAATATACCTTTTTATTTTAGTAAGATAGCACTATTAAATAGGTATAGCCTTCTTAGTAGTAAATCCTTTATTAGGTGGATTAAGCTAATAGTTAATAAAGCTCTCTCCCCTCTTAGACTTTAGTTCCTAATTATTTCTTATATTTTATCTTCTATTAGTAATAAAGCTATATTATTATTAGTAGGCTAGCCTAGCCTAGTCTGTTTTTCTATAATAAATAGAAGAGATATTTAGGTCTAGAATATAGAGCTATTCTCTCTAATAAAGTCTAGCTATGCTTTTATTATTATAAAGCTGCCTTCCTTAGCATAAAAACAGTAGTCTTAAATACTATAAAAGTTATCTTTTCTTTATTAGGAAATACCTTGCAAATCTATAGTTAATAGTAACTACTAATTAGTATTAGTATAACCTTAGAAAGGTTATAAAATAATAAATAAAGCACTAGTGTAAAAAGGGTTATAAATATAATATATTAGTGTTAATAATAATAAAGCTAAAAAACTAGACTAAGGAAGGTAGCGTTATATATAGAGTTTTCCACTAGCGTTAGGGTTAGTAGGTCTAATTATATAATGCGCCTAATTAGCATCTATGAATTAGGCCTTCCTAAGGTTGTGCCATTCCACCAAGGTTGTGCCGTTAAGGGCAATTCCAACATTAATATACTATTTATAATTTCTATAATCTTTATTATATTAGCTTTATAAATATACTCTATATTTAACTCCTATAAAATATCTATTTATTTTATAACCTTTCTATATATTTTAAATATATTTACTATTAAATTAATAATACTTTTATAGTTTATATAAACTTTTAAAGGATAAAGTAATAAATTAACTAACTATTTAGTCTCCTTTAAACCTATTATAATAATAAATATTTCTTTTTTAAGTATTAAATATCTTTTTTTATTATCTCTTAACCTATAGAATAGCTATATAATAATTCTTACCTTTAAAAAGTTTAAATTAATAATTGTTGGAATTGCCCTCAACAGCACAACCTCAGTGGAACGGCACAACCTTAGGAAGGCCTAATTCACAGATGCTAATTAGGCGCATTATATAATTAGACCTACTAACCCTAATGCTAATGGAAAACTCTATATATAACGCCACCTTCCTTAGTTTAGCTTTTTAGTTTTATTATTATTAACACTAATATATTATATTTATAACCCTTTTTATACTAATGCTTTATTTATTATTTTATAACCTTTCTAAGGTTATACTAATACTAATTAGTGGTTACTATTAACTATAAATTTATAAGGTATTTCCTAACAAAGAAGAGATAACTTCTATAGTATTTAAGACTACTATTTTTATGCTAAGGAAGGCAGCTTTATAATAATAAAAGCATAGCTAAACTTTATTAAAGAGAATAGCTTTATATTTTAAATTTAAATACCTCTTCTATTTATTATAAAGAAAATAGACTAGGCTAAGCTAGACTACTAATAATAATATAGCTTTATTATAGATAGAAGATAAAATATAAGAAATAATTAGAAACTAGAGTTTAAGAGAGGAGAGAGCTTTATTAACTATTAGCTTAATCTACCTAATAAAGGATTTACTATTAAGAAGGCTATACTTATTTAATAGTGCTATCTTACTAGAATAGAAAGGTATATTTAAAAACCCTAACTTAGTAATAGCATTAGTAGTTACACTAAATAATTATATAGCCTATATTATTTAGTACTATAAAAAGTAAGGCTAAAGAGAAAAAGAACTCTTTAAGAACTTTTAAGATAATTTTTATAACTAAACTTTTAAATACTTTAAGAAAATTAAAATATATATTTAAAGTAGCCTAAGGGACCTTTTATAAGAATATAGAATTCTACTTAATAAAGGTACTAGGGAGTTTATTACACTAAATCTTTATAAGCTTCTTAAGTATACTAAGAAGTAAATTATAATATTATTTTTAGTACTAAAAATTAAAATAATATTACCTAACTACCTATTACCTTACTATCTAACTTTATTAGTAGTTAGCTAATTCTAAAGACCTTAAAGAAAACTATAATAAACCCCTAACCCTCTCTAGGGGTATAGTAATAAGAATATACTATTAAACCCTAACTAAAACCTTTACCTTACCTAGTAATAATAGTATTCTTCCCTATATAATATAAGTGCACCTTATTATAATAATTAATATCTAAAGGACTTCTATAGACCCCCTAGAAAATAGTACCTAGAATTCTTACACCTTAATAACCCTATACCTTTATAAAGCTCTTTTTATTAATAAAGTAAGACTATAAATAACTAAATCTATAGAATCCTTAGTAAGCTTAGTAAAATTTATACTAAGGAAGATAAGTATATTAGTAAGATATATAACTTTATAACCCTAAAGGTTAATATCTTTATAAATAGATATAGAAAATATAATATTCTATAAGATATATAAAATAGAGCATTCCTTATAATATTATTAAAGGATACTCTTATATACTATTTTAATAACTTAGCTAATAAGAACCTAACCTATAAAGAGCTTATTTAATAGATTAAAACTTACTTTAAGACTAAAAATAACTAGTAATTCTATTAAATTAAGTAAAATAATATAATATTAAGAAAGGTTATTAGTGAGAACCCTAATAAGTCTAAGCTTTAATGCTTAGATATCCTTATTAATAGCCTTAAGAAAATCCACTATAGCCTTTTTAATTCCTTATTAGTAGATATATAACTATAGTAATAACTACTAACTACTATTAATAGTATCCCTAAATGCTACCTTACTATATTTAATTATATACCTACTTATAAAGGTATAGTTAGTAACTTAAGAAAATGCCTTTATATAAATAAGATAATTATATTATTATAATAAATAATAGAAGGACTACTAAAAGAGGAAGATAATAAGACCCTCTTTATAAATAGGCACTATAAATAGGCATAAGGCTTATATCTAGAGCAATATAACTATAGAAAACCCTAGTTCCCTTAAAAATACTTTATTTATAGTAAGGAAGGCTATTAGTTAACTAACTACTCTAAGATTAAGTAATAAAAAGCTAAAGAAAAGTAGTAAAAGAGTAATAAATATAGAAATATACCTATAAATAAGAAATTTATAGTATTTCTCTAAGCTTTTAAAGGTTTCCTTATTAATAATAATAATAAGGAGGAGTAGGAGAATGCTAATAACTATATATAAAAGGTAGTAAATATATTCTTTACTTCTTAGGAAGATAAGCAGTTTAATTAAAATAATAGCTAGATAATATATACTTAATTCTTTATAACTAAGCTTAAAAATTAGCCCTAAAGGGACTATTTTAATAGCCTATAACTCTTATAGCTACTTAAAGATTAAGCATTTAAATATAGTTTAATTAGCATTAACCTATATACTAAACCTAACCTTCTTACTCCTTAATGCTTTATCTCTAAAGAAAGATATTTTAAAGAGGTTTTTTAAGAAATTCTCCCTAATATTAGTATAATAAGAATTTCTATAGTTAAATTAGTATAAGCTAAAGCCCTATTAAAGCTAATGCTATATTTTAAAATTAAAGGCTTTAAGTAATATAAAGTTAACTTTAAAGCTAGCTTAGCTACTTTTTTTAGCATTCTTTATTTCCTAATAGTCTTTAGCACTATTAACTTTTATATTTTTAGCTTAGTAACCCTATTTTTATACTATATTATAGATATAGATAGCATAGGTATTAAGCTTAATAACCTTACTAATATACTTATTTAAGGGAATAAGAAAGTCCTAGTTATTAGAAAATAGGGATATTTATAGTAGACCTTATAAGCTAATAAGGCTATAGCTTTTTACCTCTTTAAGACTAAAATTTAATAACTTTATTATTAATTTAGCTACTTATTAATCTAAAGACTAGCTAAATTACTAAAGTAAGCTAATAAAAATGTAAACTATAAGCTTATTAGGAAACTTACTAATAAATACTATTAATACTAACTTAATAGTAAGGCTTTTAGAAGGTTTAAATTCTTATTAAAGGATAACCTTAACTTTAACTATAAAATTATTATTAATATCCTATAAATTAATAAATAATTTATTTTTTATATTATTAATATTACTATAGCTTTTTAAGCTACCTACTTCCTTAACTAAAGAAGGCAGAAGGTATATAATATATAAAATACTCTTAAAAAATACTAGATTAATACCTATCTAGGCCCCTTAGATTAGATTACTAGTAATGCTAGAAAGAACTTTACTTTTACTAAATTTAAGTATTTAGTATGCCTTTTAGTAATTAATACTAATAAAGTCTTAGTAAAGGCATACTATAGTATTAGTAAAATAAAGAAATACTACCTTCCCTTAAAATAAGTATATAATATTATTAAGGAAAAGGTTAGCAATATACTAACTACTAATTAATAGCTCTAAATAGCAATAAAAGCAGTTAATAATTTAGTAAGCCCTAATAGCCTTATACTAATACTACTAGTCTTTAGTATATACCCTTATATAATAATAGAGTTATTACTAAGCTTATTAATAGCTTAAAGGGTAGTAGTATTATAATAAGCTACTAAGAAAGCCTAAAAATGCCTTATAAAATGCTAATTCTAGGAAGCTATAGGTACTTAAAATAAACCTAATATTATACTAATTTACTAGCTCCTACTATAGTTTAATGTATATATATAGTAAGAGAAAGGAGGCTAGTATAGCCCCTATAAGCTCTTAGCCACTATAGGGAAGATCTATACTATAGATATACTAAATAGCCCTATTAATTTCTATAGTACTATTATTAAGCCCTATAAAATACTTATTAATAATACTTAAGTATTAAAGTTAGTAGGTATTATTAGGAATAACCCTTTAGTTAAGAAACTAAAGGGTAAAGCCTTAATAGTAAAGATAATTATAGTAGTTATTACTAAAGATAAACTACTAGGTTTTTACCTAAAGGGTAGAACTTTAATAGTAAGGCTAACTACCTTAGGGGCTATTAAAGCCCTAAGGAAATAAGGCTACCTAAGGAAGTATTCTATAGTAGTATTTACTATAGAGATATAAAGAGTTAACTTTAATTATAAAAATAAGGAGAAAAAAAAAGAAAGATAAGGAATAGAATAGGAAAGAGAAAATAATTTAACTTTATTAAAAAGAGGGAAAGCTAAACTTAGTCCCTTCCTTAAGAATAATAATAAGGGTTTTAACCTAAATTATTAATATTAAGGGATAGGATTAAAAAGAGAAGGATATTTAACTCCCCTAAAAAGAGAAAAAGGTAATATTATAGGAGAAGTAGAGATACCTAATATTAGTCCCTTTATTAAGAATAATAATAAGGGTTTTTACCTAAGTTATTCCTATTAATAGATAGAATTAGAAAGAGAAAGTAAATAGGAGAAGTATAAATTAGAGGTTAAAGCTAAGCTTAGCTCCCTAAAGGTAGATAATAAGGAGGGTTTTTACTTAAATTATTACTACTATAGTAAGAGACTAGGGAATAATAAGGGGAGGAAAGATATTAGCCCTAATAATAAGGATAATAATAAAGGTTTTTACTTAAATTATTACCTCTAAGAGAAGGGATTAAAAAGAGAAGGGGGTATAATTATAAGGAATAGTAATCCTATCTTTAAATAGCTTATACTAGGTAATTTTAATAGCTATTACTAGATTTATTCTAAGCATAGGTAAGGAATAACTAAACCTATAATATAAGGAGGGGTGGATAATAATAGTAAAATTAGCTAACCTAAGTAGGATAATAATAAGGGTTTTAACCTAATTTATTACTAATAAGGAATAGAACTAGAAAAAGGAGGAGAACTAATAATAGCTAGCCTAAACTATAATAAATATATTACTTATAATAGTATATCTTTAAGAGAAGGGTAGCTAAGATTTTATAGAATATAAAAGGAATAAGAAAAGGGTATTTATATAAAAGAAAGTGTATTTTTATTAATAAAAAAGAAAGAAAACTTTTAGATTATAGTTACCCTTAAAAAAGAAGGCAAAATTACTACTAAGGGTATGCTTTTTAAAGCCTTTAATAAGAAAGAAATTAATATATTACTAGTAAGAGGTATATTTAAATTTATAGAGTTTAACCCTAAAAAATATAAAAACTAATGCCTTTTCTACTTATAAATAATTTAAAAAGTTAAAGGTAAGGGAACCTTTTTACTATATAAGAAATTATATTTTATAATCTAAGGCTATAGTAATTAAGAGAAGGAAATAATTCTTATATAAGCACTTATAATTTAATAGGCTAGCTAATAACTTATTATAGCGCTAGCCTTATTACTTATAAAAAAGAAAATTTTCCTTTAGCTAAGAGATATTACCTAAGTGTATATATAATTATAAATAAACCTTAGCTAGCTTATTATTATAAAGCTTCTATAATAAATTAAATACCTTTATTTTAAAAACATAATAATAAAGGTAATTAAGCCTTTATATAGCATTATAAAGGCAGGAATACACTAGTAGGTAATATACTCTAACTATTATAAAGAGATATTAAAGATAGTTACTTTTAGCTATAACCTATACTTTCTAATTACCTTTAAAAATAATAATAACTTTAGGCTTATTAGGATATAAATAGATAATACCCTTAGCCTTAATAATATAAGGTTTTTTAATAAAGAAGAAAAAAAGCTTTAGAAAGTAGGTTTTATAGCTAAACTAAAGTATATATTAAGTGCTAAGGACCCCCTTATTTTTAATAGCTATATCCTAATAGACTATAGTAATAATATAGTTAAGCTAAACTAAAAAGGCTAAAGTAAAAAGCTTATAATAGTGGAAATTAAGGATAAGATAACTATAAAGGACTAATATATTTAATAATAAGCTCTTAGAGTATATATCTTAAGTATATACTAACTAGAGGCACTTTTTAACCTCTTTATAGTAGTATAATATTAAAACCCTAACTAAACTAATGTAAATAAGCTTAATAAAAGGATAAGTTAGCAAATTAAGAATTCTAACTAAGGGATTTGCTATATTCTACTTAACCTTTAATCGGCAGCGTTATATGTATTTGTGGATAGGTCTTTTGCAAATAATAAAGACCTAAGCTCCTAGATCGGATTTGTGATCATCCTAGGCAATGAGACTCTTTTTCCCTATATAAATACCTTATAAAGCTGGGAATAACAAAAGAAAAACGGCTTATAATTGACATTATAGCCCTCTAATAATCATACGAACGTTACGAGCTCACAGAAATTCAATGGATTAATGGGAATAATAATATTGCGGATATAATAATAAAGGCAACGCTAAATAAAGCTCTTAAAAGCTTTATTAATAATAATAAGATAAGAATTTAGGTAAAAGGATAGGTAAAAAGGGAAGTAGCTAATTAATAGGAATTAGTTATAATAAATAAGGCTGCAGAGGCTAAAGAATTTTTATATAATTAACTTAATATAAAGCTAGCTAATTAGGGATATTCTTTTTAATTAAGGGATCTATATATATTAATAATAATACTCTCTATTTTTTATGCGTTTTTTTAGCTACTCTTTAGGCAATTCCTCTTTATTAAAAAAAAGAGAATTTGTAAGTGTTAGAATTGCCCTTAATAGCATAACCTTAGTGGAATAGTATAACCTTAGAAAGGCCCGATTTATAGATGCTAATTAGGCGCATTACGTAATTAAACCTACTAACCCTAATGCCAGTGGAAAACTCTACATATAACGCTACCTTCCTTAGTCTAGCTTTTTAGTTTTATTATTATTAATACTAATACATTGTATTTATAACCCTTTTTGCACTAGTGCTTTATTTATTATTTTATAACCTTTCTAAGGTTATACCAATAATAATATTAGTTTTAAATTTAATATTTTTTATTTAAAATAATACTTCTTTTATTTCTATTTTTAATATATTTATTACTAAATAGAACTATATCCCTAGCTAAGCTTTAAAAGTAGTATTTTTCTAAATACTATAATAAATTTAAAGTAATACTTATTATACTTTTATTATTTAAAGGGGCTTATTTTAAGCTACTTTATATTATTATACTAAAGTTTTTTTTATCCTTATAACTCTAGGTATATTATAAAAAAAAGCTTACTTAATAGTAAAAACTAAGTTTAATTATTCTAGAATAAATTTTTATAAAAAAGAAGTAAGATAAATTAAAGTAAGTATATTTTTTTATATTTAAGGGGGATTCTCTTTAAAATATTAAGCTATATTAGTAAATTAATTATAGTGTTTTCTTACTAAATAAATCTTATTATTTTCTATAGAGAACCTAATATAATTTACTTTTAAAGTAAATAAGGTAGTTTTTTTACTACTTAAACTAATTAAAGCCTATATTACTTATAGAAAGTACCTTTTTTATATAAAGTTAAAGTAGTTTTCCTAAGACTTTAATCCTTAATAGTAATTATTAATATATATTAAAAATAAGGTATATATATTCTCTATATATTCTAGAATTAACTCTAACTTTATTCTATCTTTAAAGAAAATATAACTAAATATAATGTCCTTAAATTTAGTATAAGTACTAGGGAACCCCTTTAAACCCTACGCTATATTATTATAATACTATATACTATTTAAACCTATAAAGGCTGCCTTATATTTATCTAGTAAATAAATACTAATCCCTTAAAATTTATTTACTATATTTACTTATAATAAAAACTTTAGTTAACTATAGTATATTATATTAAAGTCTAATTCTATATTATAGTATAGGTATTTTAAATCTATAGAGTTACTATTTAACTTCTAGAAGTTATATACTATTTAATAGTTTAGTTTAACTAATTTAGGTAGTATAACTATTTAAACTATTTTATTTAGCTTAATTAATATCTTTACCTCCTTTTAAATAGCCTTTTATAGTTTTTTTAGAAATATTATTAAAGTAACTTACTTACCTCCCCCTTAGAAAATAATACCTACTCTTTTTATAGTTAAAAAAACCTTATAAGTAAAGGCTTTTTAAGAACTTAAATAATAATATTATTTTTACTTTATTAGAGTTACTTTTAGTTATAAAGGTATATAATATTATATTAAGTTAGTTATTTAAATATTCTTAATTCTAGAGATAAAGCATTTTTAATAGGTATAATATAGCTATTTAATTATTAGTCTTTATACTTTTATACTTATTTATACTTCTAAGGTTATACTTAACTTATTAAATTATTTTATAACTAACACTAGGTTATTTATAAATAAAGAGTAAGCCTTCTTTATATTTTATAACTAATAAAGATATTTCCTATTCTTTTAATTAAAGTCTCCCCTCTAGACTAAGTTATATATAACTAGCTTCTAAACTATTAAGGCGCTTTATTCTTCCCTTTATTTATTATTTTCTTATTTTTCTTTAACTTATTTATTACTTCTAGTAATATTAATATTAGTAACTAGTGTGTTGGGGGTCTGGGTGCCCCAGCGAAAAATTCGCTCAGTTACACGAAGGATATGAATGCGGAGGAAAGGGGTGTTTATAAGTCTAATAAAGCCTTAGAAAGAAGGTTATTTAACTAATTAGAAAAAGTATATAGATAGGTAGTTTTCTACTTACATAAGTGCTTTTAATAAGCATTATTATTAGTATAGCTAGTGTTATACTATTTAATTAAGGTGCCTTTTTAATTTATAATTCTTTACTTATAATATTATTAAAATACTTAAAATACTACTAATTAAAAGTTCTATTTACATTTATTTTATTATTAACTATCTAATCTAGGTTCTTATAATTTAATTATTAACTTTATTTTTCTTCCTAACTATAGGTTATTATTATAAGAAAATTCTATATTTTACTTCCTTTAAAATTTATATAACCTTTATTTCTTAGTATATAGTATAACTTTTTAAGGTAGTTATTTCTAGCTAATATAAATAGTGGTTTTACCTAGGCTATATTTTTCTTTAATTATAATATAAGTTATAATTAAGAAGAGGCACCTCTTAGCTGCTGCTAAATTTAATAGACTTTATAATAAGGCCTAACTAATATAAGGAATTCTATATTAACTAGCTAGACTAATAAAACTAATAAAATAAAACAATTTAATTTTAGTGAAAATTCTGCTAATTATCTAATTAGGAGAGATAGCATAAGATAATAGAAAATTAGAGAGATATACTAGAGTTTTCTTTAGTAGAGACTAAGGCTTAGCTAATTTAAATAGAAGGTAAAGTTTTTAATAAAATAATATATAGAGCTAATACTATAAGAAAAATATCTTATATCTTATAGGAGTATAAGATAATAATAGAAATAAGAAAAACTATTAAGGAATTAGTAAATTAAATAATCTCTTAAATAATATAGAAATTTTTGCTTATTTCCTTTGCTATTAGGTATATTGCTTTTATAATGTAAAATTAGGTTATTACCCTTACTGTTTTTATATATAAAATCCTAAAAATAACTAATAGAGAAACACTCTTAACTTTATAGAAAAACTATCTTTTAAAAACCCCTAATTTCTTATTCTTTTCCTATTTATTTAATTATTTAAAACTCCTTATATTAGACTTATTAGAAGAGCACCTTGCTTATACACTTTTTTCTATTCTAAGTCTACTTAAAGCTAATATATAGAAACTCTTTATTAAAGCTACTAACCCTAAGCCTATTAATATAAGCTATATTAAAAGCCTTATCCTTAAAACTAATAATATAAACTGCATTAAAGGCCTTAACCCTAAGACCTTTACCTAGATTCTTAGGGAATCCTTAGGTTATTAGTATACTATTATATCCCTTTAGAATAGATATTTATTTAACTAATTTACTAAGGAGAATATTACTAATTTTATTAAGGACTTTAAGGCTAAAATAAAAGCTTTTAGTATACCTAAGACTAATTAGTATTAAATGCTTAAAAGGGAAGTTACCCTAGAAATCTACTAAACTATAAAAGTCTTTATAATAGCTTATACCTAAGCTAAAGCTAAAGAGAAGTTATTTATATACTATAATATAACTCCCTAAGAGTAAATAGAGACTATAATAAACTAGCTTAAGGAGTATAATATAAAGAGACTATAGAATATTAATAATACCTACCTATAGTTATAGATATATTATACTTTAGTATTAAAGGCTTAACCTAAAACCTAGAAAATAGCTATTAAGCAGTCTAGGTATATTTATAAAGCTATTTTTAATAATTTAATTATTAGTTTTATAGACTAAAAGAGTATAATTTATAAGGATTTTTTTATAAAGCCTTATAAAGGTTTATAGCTTAAACTTATAGAGTATATAAAGACTTATTTATAACTTAAAAATTAAAACATTAGATATAACTACCCCTTTTAATATAATGCTTAATTATTTAATTTAAGCTATATAAATTATTTAACCTTTTTTTAGTTTAATAATAATAATTCTATATTAGCTTCCTATAAACCTTAAGGGAGTTAGGCTTAGTATTAAGAACCTAGCCTTAAATTAACTTATTATAAAAACTAGATTAAGGCTCTTACTAAATAACTTAAGGATCTAAAGATTATAATAGTCTATAACGCTGCTTAACTAACTAATATGTTAAGAAGGGCTAAAGAATAACTTAACTTACCTAGTTAAATGCAAATTAACATAATATAAACTAGGGGGCTAAACTAGTCTTGCCTAACGCAACTAGGAAGCTATAAATAACGTTAGTAGCACTATAGATACTTTTATTATAATAAGGAGAGATACTTCCCTAATAAGTGTAATCTATTAAACTATAATTAGAAGATTAGCTTTATTTACTATAATTCTTAGGCTAGGATTATAGCAATTAGTAATAATATTTATAAGTACTAAATTCTACCTATTCTTTATAACTATTTTTTAGCTATAAAATTCTACCTATGCTACCTTACCTTATTTTAAGTGGAATATTTTAGTAACTATACTATTTAACCTCTTATAGTCTAGGTTTAATAATATCTAAAGGGGACTATAGAGGCTTAAGAGGTTTAGAAAGATAAAAAGAATGCCCTTAACTTTATTTATAAATATATTAACTTAGTAATATATTAACTAGAGAGATACTAACTAGCTCTAACTAAGATTCTTTAAAGAGAATTACTAATATAAGCAAATATTATTATATTTATAACACTATCTAATTAAATAAATATAAATATTACCTCTCTAATTAATGCTAATGTAAATAAGAGAACTTATATTAAAGATATAATAAATAAACCTTTTACTAAGGCCTAAGCTTAAATAGATAAAGGGGGCGTTATTAAATATAGAAAATAGAGCCTATAGGAATGCCTTATTAGTTAATTATATAAAGAAGTTTTTATTAAAAAGATAGGGCTTATAATTTAAAACCTTTTATATCTCCTTTTATTACTTATTAAATCTATTAGAAAAGAATATACTATATACACTAAGGGTATAGATAAGGTTTTCTTCTATAATAAAAAGTTAAAAGCTATAAAAATAATTCCTCCCTTAAATTACTATTGCTATAAAGTTAATAAATTAATTAATTATAAACTAATGCCTTATATTCTATAAACTCTAATAAATATAATTAAAAATAAAGGTAACTTTACACTAAGTAATACTATATCCTACTTATTTAAGATAATGCCTATAGATACTAGCGCTACTTTATAGTCTTTTCTTTAGGAAAAAATAGGTTATTTAAATATTAGTATAAATATTATTATTATTAAATTAAATAATTATATAAATTATAATAATACTATGCCTTACCTATCTAAAGATACTATTAGTTCTAAGGATATATCTAATAAGAAGCCTTTAGTAAGCAACCCTACCCTTATTTATTATAACTATAATAGGGAGGTGTATTTAGCCTTACTTATAGAATATTTATAAAAGCTCCCTTACTTATAAGTTTAGCTTAAAAACCTTAAAAGCCCTTTCTTTATAGCCTTTATAGACTATAAGTTATAGAGAAATATAATTAAGAAGGGTATAGTCTAAAAACTTAGGCTAACTATCTACCTTATTAGTATTATAAGAGATATATATTCTTATTTATAGCATTAAATTAAGCTTAAGGGGGAGGTAAGAATAAAGTTATTCCTTAGAAACATTTAGATACCTATAAGGTTTTATATAGTCCCTAATATAGTCTTAGTTAATATTATTTTAGAAATGCCTTTTATTTAATAAGTATATATATTATTTAATTATAGATAAGGGATAGAAGAATTAATAATTAAGTATTATTTTAGCAAAATTATAGTTTTTTCTAGGGCTACTAGTTTTATTATATAGAATATTAATAGCAATAATAAAATAAAATATTTTCTAATTAAAATAATATCTTTAGCTATTAAAAATATAGAAGAAAAATATAAAGATATAGAAAGAGAGGTATAAATTATTAAAAAGAAAGGTAATTAGATAGAAAATATAGAGAAAAGAAATAATTTTAAATTAGAACCTAGTAAAGTAATAGTTCCTTTATCTAAGAATAAAGAAAGAAAAATTTTAGTAATAGTCTTCTTTAATGTAGTAATAAGCTAGTTTAAATAACTAGCTAATATAGCTAAGGATATTTAGCGCTCTTAATATATTATATTATTTAATCTAAAGGTAAATATATTATATAAAAAAGTTAGAGTTAAGGTACACCCTTAAGATAATATTTTATTTAATAGTACTATCCTTAATAGTAACCCTAAATAAAAGATAAAAAAGTAGGAAGAAGTTAAATTATATCTTAATATAATAAGAAAGTATAATAAGTTTATTATTAGGAGGTTTTTTAAATACCTAAGGGGGTTTTAATTAACTCTAAATAAATAGAATTAAATAATTAGGAAAGTTAATAAATATCTTACCCCTTAAGAAGTAAATGTTTTTAAGGAAATCCTTAGTAACTATAAAGCTATATTAGTATAGAATCTTAAAGAATATAAAAAAGTTAATCCCTTTATAGCTTCTTTATAGGTTATTAAGGTAGTAAAATATAAGGCATAGTAGGCTTATTTAATTCTAATACCTTTAGGCTTATAAGGGAAACTAATAAAGCTATTTAAAATAAAGTTAAAGCATAAGCTTTTAGAAAAAAGCTATAGATTTTATAGAAATCTATATTTTCTAGTTATAAAAAAGGATAGAGAAATAAGACTTATTTTTTCTATAATTAACTATAACGCTATTATAATAAGGGATGCTAGAATTCCCTAGAGAGCTAAAGCCTTTAGCAAGGATTTTATAATATATAAAATCCTCTCTATAGTTAACTTGCTTTCTAGCTATAATTAAGTAAATCTAGCTAAGGAAAGCTAGGATTTAATAATAATTACTATACTAATTAGACTTCTTTATTTATGCTACCTTTTACAAAGGGCTACTAACTCTATAGCATAATTTATTTATATTATTAGGCAAATCCTATTTAACTTTATCCTATAAGTCTATGCCTTTTTTCTTAATAATATTGCTATAAAAGGGCTAACTACTATATACTATAACGCTAAAGTAATACTAGGAGTATATAAGTATATCCTAGAATATTTAATTAGTATTAATAAAGTCCTTTTAAACTTAGAACTTACTAGTTATATAGCTTCTATAGTTAAAAGTAAATAGTATAGTATAATAGCTACTATTATTAGGTATATATATAGAACCTTTAGGTATAGACCTACTAAAGCAAACATTTTAAAACTTAAGAAATAGGAGGTTTATTAAAATATAGAGTATATTAGGTCCTTCTTAAGACTTATAAGCTTTTATAGAATCTAAATATTTTACTTTACCCTTATTACTAAACCCTTAATAAAATTATTATAAAAAGATATATTATTTTACTAAGGTATTAAGCAAAGCAAAGCTATATATAAACTTATAAATAAAATTATAACCACTTTAATACTTAAATTAATTAATCTAGGTAAAGGGAGTAGGGAAGTAATTCTTATAGTTAATATAAGTAGCGTTAGATAGGGAGCTATACTTGCTTAAGTATATAATAATAAGCAACACTCTATATAATTTAAAAGCAGTATATAGGTAGATTTAGAATAAAAATATAATACTATAAAGTAAGAATACTAAGCTTTAGTATATACTCTTTATAGGCTATAAATCTACCTATATAGTATTTTTTTTATCCTTAAAATAGACTTAATAGTTTTTATTTATTAGTTAAAAAAAGCTATTAATAATATTCTAAGCGCTATAGTAACCTATTAATTAAGCTATATTTTACTTTTTAACTTTACTTTATAATATATTTTAAGTAAGAATAACACTATAGCTAATAGACTATTAAGGAAGGGTTTTAAACTAATAGACTTCTATAATAAAGTTACTAAAGAGGATATTAAAGACTTTATTAACCTTTAACTTAATATTAATTAGGTTAAGAAAAATTTATATTTAGAAAAGAGTTATATAATAATTAAATTCCTTATAATATTAATAAGGCTTAATTATATAAATACTAGGGCTTTCTATATATTTAAAAAGAAAGCCTTTAGGTATTACTACTATAATAAAGTGTTATATAAAAAGCTAACTAGGCTTATAAAGGGACCCTTACTTATTATTAATAATAAAAAGAAATAATATTAGATTATTAAGAGAATATATAAGGACTTAAGTTATAAAGGTTATAAAGTAGTTTTTTAAGTAGTAAAGCAGTAGTATTACTAGAAAGGCATATAAATAATAGTATAGGAGATGCTATATTATTATAAGGTTTGCTAAAAATTCGCTTTATAGCAACCCTAAGAGATATTAATACTAGTTTATTCTAGCAACCTAATAAGTAAAATATATATTAATACTTAGTACTTTCTATCTAATTATAGGTATAAGTATCTTCTAAAAGCTTAGTATAACCTTATAGGATAGGTTAAGGTAAAACTAGTTTATACTACTAATATTAATACTATAAGGCACTTTATTAAGAAGCTTATTAGTAGGTTTAAACTCTTTTAATTTATTATTTATAATAAAGGTCTTAAAATAAAAGGGAATCTTAAGGAAGCTCTTAAGAATATTAGTATTAAAGAAATATAGATTTCTATATATAACCCTAAAGTAAATATACCTATAGAGGCTAAGCATTAGTTATTAGCTTTAGCACTTACTAAAATTAGTAGTTTAGATAACTATTAGCATAGGCACCTTAATAGGGTATTGCTAGTAGACTGTGTAGTAATATAAGTATTATATAGAAGGTCTGCGTTTTATTTAATCTATAAATAGAAACTAATTCTACCCTTTAAGGTTAAGTTTCCTATATAGTAGCTTATAAATTAGGATATAGTTATAATAGCTAAAGACCTTTTTACTATATATATATAAATTCTAGAATAGAAAAGAAGTAATATTAAAGAAGCAAAGGAATAGGTATTTACCTTCCGCTAAAAACTAGTAGCTTATACTAATAAGAACTAAGCTTCTTTACTAAGAAAAGAGTTTAATTACTTATTTCTAGGTAATTTAGTCCTTATTTATAATATTTATTATGCTATAGATATATCCTTTGCTAAAAAGTTTATAATATAATAGAATAGACTATTTTAAATTTATAGCTAAGCATTATTTATAAAAGCATATAGGCTATAGACCCTAGATAGTATTATTCTTAATAAAATAGTTAATAGGGATTATATTAAAAAGTTTATCCCTAATAAGCATAGCTAGTAGACTTCTTCTATAGATAAGTAGCTTTATTAACCCCTATAAAGCATTATAAATTATCTTTAACCCCTTTAGATTATTATAAATAGTGTAACTTATAATAACTTAAATAAAGATTTAACTTCTATTTACCCTTTAGTTTTAAACTATAATATATCTAATTAGATAGTTAACTATAATATTATTCTAATTTCGCTAAAGCTTAATAATAAAAATAATAATATTTTAAATAGGGAGGCAGACTTACTGCCTTAATAATATTCCCTTTATAAGCTTAAAGTGTAAATCCCTAAGCTTAGTGCTAAAAAATAAGCAGAGTATACTATATTTTATAGCTCTCTATAAAATTTATAAGCTTTAAGTTATATTATTTTCCTTTTATTATATTTTCCTATATTACTTAGTCTCCCTTTTATTGTTATTTTATTCTCTGCCCCCCCCCCTAATTTTTTTTTATAAGTATATATTATTATAAATTCAGAGGCTATAACGTTATAGCTACCCTAATTATATTGCTACTAAGACATTCCTATTCTCTATTTCCCCTACCTAGTTATTATTCTATATTTTTTATATTTCTTTGCTTTTACTATAACTATGTTTTATTAAAATGCTACTTAAGCTTATACTTAATATTTAGAAGGCTTTAAAGAATACCTTTTTTACCTAATTAAATAGAAATAACTTAAGATTTTCTACTTTATTTTAATTAAAAAACTTAATAAAGGGACTTAACTAGCTTCTAATAGAATAATCTTTAAATATATATTCTTTCTAATGCTTTAAGTTATTTAAGTCTTTACTTTAAGGTTAAGGAGTAATAAAGTATTTAAAACTAGTAATATATACTTATTATTTTTAAATAGTAAGCTACTAATTAAAAGGTTTAGTAAGTTTAAACCCTTAATTTCTAGGGAGATAATATTAGGTAAGAATTTTATAGTTATTATTTCTATAGCTTCTACTATAAGTATATTAATAGCAATACCCCTAGACCCTAAATAAGCTATAATGCTTATTATTATTAAGTATTATAATTTAGGGTTATTAGAAGAAAAAGGGGTCTCTAGAAGTTATATTTATCTTATAACTAGGGCAATTAGTTAAAAGCTTATTAAAGTACTCCTTGCAAATTAATATATAGTATAACTAGTCCCTATTCTCTAAAACCCTAATATAAAGCGGGCATCTTATGTAAGTACCCTTACTTTATATCTTATATAAGTGCCTTTACTTTACAGTAGGTTAAGGTTAGCTAAACCTAATATTAAATTTAATTTCCCTGCTAACTAGTTGCCTCTAAGGATACACTTAGGTCTACCTCTTTTTCTTTTCTCTTTTTTTTTTTTTTTTTTTTTTTTTTTTTCTTTATTATAAATACTTAGATTAGATAATTTATTTTGTCTGCTTTATTTGTTTTTCATTCTAAGCTACTGTTTTTACTGTTTTTCTATTTATTTTAGTAATAAGCCTTTTTCTATCTCTACGCCTTATCACTAGGGAGGGGGGCTACTATTGCTCCTTCTTACTTATTCCCTTTTTGCTTTTTTTTTTCTAAATATATATTTATACTTTCCTACTAATTAAATGTTTAAGCCCTCTTTCTTATAGCTTATATAGGGGAGGGATATTTAGTGTAATTCTATTCTTAGTATTTAATATAAACTCCCTATAGATAACCTTAGCTATATTATACAGGTTATAGATATTATTAAATAAATTATTCTTCCCTAGGAAAGGAATATAAGGGTGCCTTTTAGTTATTTTAAGCTAATACCTATAGATATAAGCCTATTTATATTTTTTAGACTTCTAGATATAGTTACTATAAGTCCCCTCTCTAATGCTAGGGATAGACTAATAACTATAAAAGGGAAAGAAAATATGCTTATTAAAGCTTATAACTATATATAAATATATATTATAGCAGTAGGTATAAGCTAGATTATTTATTTAACTATATATTATAACTAAAAAAGCTAGCTTTCTTTCTAGTTAATATAATAAAGCCTTAAAGAAATATCTATTAAGATACACTAGCTTAGCTAAAATAAAAATAGAAACTACTTAACCTTTTATAATAGCTTCTACCCCTAGAATACTTCTTAGATAATTAAATATCTAATTCTAAAGGTTAATATTCTTTAGGTATTATACTATAACTTTTAAAGCATTTAAAGGGAGGCCTTTTTAAAGAGTAACTTTAGTATAGATTAGGACGCTACTATTCCTAATATTAATACTACTAATAATATAAACTTAAAAAAAGAACTTTATTTAAATACTTAAAGCTATTAATATCCCTTTAAACTATTTAATTAAACTAAAAAGTACTTATAAAATTAAGTTATAGAGAATCTAGGTAGAGTTTAGTATAAGATCTCTATGCTATAGAATTTAATTTTAAAAGAGCTTATTTAGAAACTTTTATAGCAATAATATTAACTATATTTAGAAGCTAAGCATAAGGGAAGCAAAGTCTTTTTATAATAAAAGTAATAATTAAAGGGTTATTACTTAAAGAAAGAAAGAAAAAGAAAAGGAAAGAGAAGAAGAAAAGAAGAGGGTATAAGTAAAAAAAAAAATAAGCTGCAGGACCTATAACTAACTAAACAGGCTTATTATATACATTATAAGCTAATAAGTGTTAGAGTGATTTATAACACTTACAATAGGTATTAAGAAGTGCTAAATTCGTTATTAATACAGGTAATAATAGGATATATAGCTAAGGGTAAATCACACTCTTACTTATAGGCTAGCTTTACTTACAACCTTTAACTGCAGACCTTAAGCATAAAAACATAGGCTTTTTACTCCCTTTCTTCTTTTTTTTCTCTTCTTTCTTTATATAAAAACCTTTTTTTCTTTTCTTTCTTTCTTTTAATAGGAAAGCTACTTTTTCTCTTATAGAATACTATAACTATAATTCTCTTTTAACTACGCTAATTCCTATACTAACCGTTTTTTTTTTTTTTATTTCTCTTCTTTTATAGTTTTACCCTTACTTTTTTTTTATAAATTTTATTTCTAACTATTTAATCTAATAGTAAATATAGAGAATTACTAACTATATCCTAGGTCTATGCCTTAGAATATAATAATTCTAGGAGCTAATAATATTTACTACTTTACTATACCTGCTTAAGATACTTTGCCTTTTTTTATAAAGAAGGAGGAATTTTTTAGTTATAATAAAGCTTTCTATATACTTAATAAAGTTCCTCTTATTTAGAAAGACCTAAATTTACTTTATAAGTTCTAGCCTCCTATTTTTATTCCCTAATTTTACTAGCCTTTTATTTCTATTTTAGTAGACTTTAAAACGTTTAACTTAGACTATTATGCCTATATTTTATTATTAAAGCTAAATATAAACGCTAAATAATAGACAAACTATCTAAGGGATATATATAGTTTCCTTAGAAATACTATTTATAAAGACTAGCTTAATTAGTTCTAACTTCTTATAATAGTAAGGATTATTAAAAGAGGGCTTAAAGAAATTATTATATTTTTATTAATAGAAATCTCTATACTTAATAATTACTCTAATTATAATAGTCTCTATAAAGATTTAACTATAATAAGAATTTACTTTAGTAATTTAGACTATTTAATTAATATTTAATATAGCATTTTCTATAGTGTTTATTAACTATATAGGGACTAGTATAGTAAATAATTTATTGCTAGCTTTATATATTATAGGAACCATTAGACTTGCTTTATTTTTAATAAAATGCATAGGCATTTATATTATTTTAACTCTTATATAAAATAATATAAATCTAGATTTTAAAAATTTATAAAAGCATAGAATTAAATATTAAATAATATAAACTATCCTTATTCCTTTAAAGCTATTATAGTTCTTACTCCTACTTAAATAGAAGAAATAGAATATAGCTATGCTTACCTTAGCTTTCTTATTTACATACTTAGAGAAGCTATTAAACTATAACTACTTAAAATAATATTTAATAGCATAGGTTTTAAGAACCTTATAGGAAATATTATACCTTTTGCCCTAATAGGATTATTTAAACTATAAATTTAATAGTAGCTTTTTATAAATAATATTCTTAATAATTTATTTAACTATTTAAAAGCTTAAAAAAGAACCCTTTAAGTGCTAAAAGATATAGCTATAAATAAATTAAAATATAGCAATTCCCTTAGCAATAACCTAATAATTATAGAATATTTTAATATCTCTTATTTTATATAATAAGGAAAAATCCTTTTACCTTATATCCTTTTATAAACCTTAGAAGGAGGAAATTTATTATTATATACTTTAAATAATTAGACTATATAACCTTTTAATGCAAATTAAGTAGTAATATTTAATTAAAGGTTTCTTTCCTATTTTATTAGGCTTTAGGATAAAAATTAAATTCTAATAGTAGATATATATTATAAACTATTATTAATTAATAAAATAATTATTACTATTTAAAATTAATAGCAAAATATACTTACTTAAGAGTAATATATTTTACTAAAAAGTCTAAGCTAATATAATCTTTCTAATTAAATAAACTAAATATTAATTAATTCTTCTTTTTAGAACTAAAGCTAATAATCCTTAGATTTTAATATAAGGAATAGAAAATTTAATTCCCTTTTATTACTTATTACTACTGCTTTAAATATATTTACTTTAGGCTAGCTTTTTATATTTTTTAGACTTAAAGAAAGAAGTATTTCTATAGGCTTAAGCATTAGATTAAGTAGTTTATCTTCTATTTAAAGTATTAAAAGCACTTCTCCTTAAATTTAGTGCAAAATTAAAGAGTTATAAACACACTAAATAAATAAATAAATTAAAAGAGAAAATAAAAAAAAAAGGTTTAAAGCTATAGAATATAATATAAATCTAGTATAGTAATTTTAAGAGCTTTAAGCATTTAATTAAGGGGATTAGCTATAATATAACTAGTTTACTAAACTTATAGGTATTTAGTAAGATTCTTCTTATAATACTCTATAATAAAGTGCTAAAGCAGTATAAATTAAAGCAGTAGGCTATAAAACTATAATTAAATTACTACCCTTACTTTAATAAAAGAATTATACTTAAAGGGCTATTTTTACTAGTGCTTCTATAAGCAAAATATTTATTTTAGTTATACCTTTTAAAATTATATCTAGGGATAGTTAGACTAAAATTAAGAATTATATTAAGGTAGAAACAATAAGGAAGGTTAAAAAGGTTAATTCTAGGGATAAAAGAATAAGGAAATAATAAGGAATATAGAATAAATAAGCTTTAAAATATTTAATTAAAATATAATAAATTGTTTTTTTTAGGGATATATTTATTTTTATTATTCTTTTAGTTCTTTTTACTTAAGCGCTATAGCTTATAAAAATCTACGCTGCTTTAGGGAAGGTTTATATTAGGGGTTTAGGTGCCCTAGCAAAAAATTTACTTAGTTATATAAAGGATATAAATATAGAGGAAAGGGGTGTTTATAAATCCAATAAAGCCTTAAAAAGAAGGTTATTTAACTAATTAGAAAAAGTATATAAATAGGTAGTTTTCTACTTATATAAGTGCTTCTAATAAGCATTATTATTAGCATAGCTAGCATTATACTATTTAATTAAGGTGCCTTTTTAATTTATAATTCTTTGCTTATAATATTATTAAAATACTTAAAATACTATTAATTAAAAGTTTTATTTATATTTATTTTATTGTTAACTATTTAATCCGGGTTCTTATAACCTAATTATTAACTTTGTTTTTCTTTCTAACTATAGGTTATTATTGTGAGAAAATCCCATGTTTTACTTCCTTTAAGATTTACATAACCTTTGTTTCTTGGTGTGCAGTATAACTTTTTAGGGTGGTTGTTCCCGGCCGACACACTAGCTTTATCTTTAGTATATATTTTATTTTATTCTATTCCTTATTAAGTATCTTCTAATTTACTATACTTAAGATTGCCTTTAATATATTAAAGTCTAATTCCTTTCCCCCCTTAATATTTATATTTATAGTCTAATTTATCTTATTTACTTCTAACTTATCTTTATTATTTATAATTTCCTTTAAATATTTACTAAACTAACCTTTAGGTTTTTAAGTAATATTTTTAATAAAGTAATATATACTAATTTTAACTAGTTATCCCTCCTTCTATTTAGTTATATATCTACTTAGTTAGTCCTAAATAATTATTTACTTTATATTATTTAAAGTAAGTTATATTTAATTTAAGCTTTTAAATCTTTCTTAGTTATAACTTATTAAGTTTATACTTTATCCTAATATAATCTATTTATTATAGTTCAAAAATACTAGTATTTATTATTTAGCTTATATTTTCTATAAATAGTTACTAGTCTTACTAGTTATAGTTATTTTTTTTTAAACTAAATAACTTTATATATATATAAACCTATTTATTTAATATTTTTAAGGTCTCTTTAACTTCTCTTAAAATTTTCTAATTATTTTCTAAGAATTTTATAGCCTTTAATTTATTTATATCTCTTATAAATAAGTCTTATTAAAATAAATTTAGGCATAGGTAAATTAGGATAATTTAGGTTTTTTTACTAATGCCTATAATAGTTAGTTTCTCTTTACTATAGTATTTTACTATATATATTTAGTATAACTAAAGTTTACCTAATAATAAATTTTAATAGTATTAAAAAGGTATAATATAAAATTTAATTAAAGCTAAAACTCCCTTAATAATAACTTATAAATATATATAAGCTATAATCTTATAAGCTATATTATTTACTATTTTAACTATTTATTTCTCTTTTAATTAAACTATAGAAAAATTATTATATATTAAAAAACCCTTATTAATAAGTTTAATACTTAAACTACTATTAAGTAATACTATATTATATTATATGCCTTCTATATACACTATAATATAGCTTAATAATAATACTACTTAGGCCTTTAGTTTAGCTATATTATTATAGGCTACTACTATATTAGTTTTCCCTAGGATAGAGTTTATTAATATCTTAGGAAAAATTACTAATTAATATAGTTTAATTAGGTATAATATAATAGCCTTAGCTTTATTAGTCTTTAGCTTCTACTAATATTATATTAAATAAGTTAATTATTACTAAATAATTAGTGCTACTTATAATAACTATAAAATACTTACTAAAATATTTATATCTTTTAGTTATTTACTTAGGTTAAATAGAGAGACTAAGTATTTATTTATAGCTTTAATATTTTTTAAAGCTAGTTATTATTTAGGTATATTTTTAGGTTTTTTTATTATTATAAGCATTAAAGTCTATTAAATAGTTCTTTATATAAAAGGTACTACTATTAGTTTAGTAATAGGAATTACTAAAGGTTTTATAATCTTCTCTAAATAAGGCTTTAAAGCTAGTAATAAATAGTTAAATTTATCTAGAGATATTTTATTTAAAGTTTAAGTAAATAACTATAAGGATTATATATTTAATAAACTAGCTTTAAATGCATTTTCTAACTATCTTTAGGTTTTCTTATTAATTTACATTAGATTCTTTTAGCTTAGTTTTATAATTTTACTTATTAAACCTTTTATAATACTAAGGGTAGTAGTTTTATTTTAATTAGTAGTTTATATATTAATAGCTACTATTACTAAGGTCTCCTCCCTTAATTTTTTAATTTAAGGAGACTAATATCCCTTAGGGAAATTAGTATTATATACTAATAATAGTTTCCCCCTTTCCTTAGCTAGCCTTAGTTTTTATTCTAAAGGTAAAATAGTTTTTTTTAAGTTTAAGAATCCCTTTATAAAGTTTAATTCTATATATATTTAAGTAATAATACCTAGGTTTAGTTAGTTTAGTTATTAGTTTAATATATTCTATATAAGTTAAGTATTTATATTCCCTATAAAGTTTATATAAGGGTTTCTAGACTATTTTAGTTCTTTTTAATAGTCCCTTTATATTTAAGCTATATTTTAAGTTTACTCCTTCTTTTTTTTATTAAACTTATTAAAAAGGCACTTATTTAAATATTAATAATTATATTCTATATAACCCTATTAACTATATAAAAAGCACTAAAAGTAGTTAAAATCTCTTTATATATTATTATTATTATAAAATCTATTATTTATAGAAATATTATCTTTATTATTATATATTAACTTACTAAATAAACTATAAGGCTTTATATTATTCTAAGGTATTTAAGTATAAAAAGCTTTAAACTTTTTAATAAGTTTAACTATTTTATTATTTTATTAGGCCTACTACTTAGCTAACTTTTTATCTCTTTTTTCTTATCTCTTTAAAATAGTTTATAAGGGATTTAAAGAGATTATTTATATTTCTTTATATAGTTAAATAATCTTTTCTTTTATAGAATTATAGTAATTTTAAATAATCTATTTAATATTTAATATAGTTAGGTCTTTAGAGGCTATCCCTTTACTTTATTTATTAAAAGCAAATAAATAATTTAATAAATATTTCTAAAGTTAAATATTATTATTACTATTAGCTAAATAAGAGATAAAGTTAGTTAATAAGACCTATTTTATGTTAGCCTAGACCTTAGCTAAAAGATAGTTTACCCTTTAAATATAGTTATTTAAAGACTCCCTTTTTTCTTATTTAAAATAAAAGGCTTCTTATTAAGTAGCTATTTTTATATATAAATTAAGGTTTAAAAATTTCTCTATAAACTTTATAAATAATACTTTCTATTTTTAGTCTTTATATTCTAAATCTTTATACTATATAACTACCTTACCCCTTAGACCTTATATAAAATAGTAATAAGTAATAGTCTATATATAATCTAGCACCCTTATTATAGTAGCTATAGTATTATAGTAATTTATATAGTCCTTTACTAAACTATTCTTTAAATAACTATTAAAGGTAATCCCTTCTAATCCCTCTATAGGGTTTATATTTAATATTAATAAAGAAGCTATTATAAATTTAGTTAGATAGGGAAGAATTATTTAATAATTTAATAAAGTTAAAGTTTAAGTTAAATGCTTTAGGGTAGAAAGGGGATACTTAAGAGAAGTAGCAGGTAAAGCTATTAGGTTTATTAGGCTTATATAATAGCTTAATTAGGGAGACTCTAAAACTAGAAATTCTAATTAACCTATCTCCTTATAAACTAATTTCTAAGTTTTTAGTAATACTAAATCAGCCTAGTAAGACCTTTTTCTAGAGTTTAGACTTAGATTTAGACTTAAATTTATTAAAGAAGCTTTAGTAAAAAATTAGTAAACAAACTTTAATTTAGTAGATTAAAGTCTAACTAAAGAAAAAAAAAGATAAAGCAAAATAAAAGGGAATTTAAAAGGAGAAAAACAAAGGAAAGAGAAAAAAAAGAAAAAAAAAAATAAGAATTAAAAGAAGACTAAAGGGTAAAAAAAAATCAGGTTAGCGAATCATACTTGTATTAATTAAACGATCTTAAACTATCTCTCTAACTAACTAATTAACTAACTAATTTCTTCTCTTTAATTAAAAGCAAAATTAGTTATTATTATTATTTTAAAAAAAAATTAAAGAGACTAAACATTAAGCTAAACTAGCCCTATCTCTACTATACCTTCCTATTACTTAGTTTATTTGTTATTACTTAATCCCCTTTAAGTCCTTTTCTTTCCTTAAAGCTAAGTAAGTCTAGTGTTTACCCCTTACCTTTATAACCTAATTGCCTTTTTATATTAGAGATAAGTTTACCTTTCCTTTCCCTATTGCTTTCTCTTTATATAAAGATATCTCCTTTATTTCTATTTAATTAAATTACTTTTTAAAGTTTTAAACTATTATATTTACCTCTATAGTTAGAAGTATTATATTAGTAGTAGGAAATAGTTTAAGGTTTAGATCCTAATTACTTATACTTTTTTTTATCTTTATTATTCCCTTTTTTAAGGTTTAAATCCTTTAAGCTATAATATTATTTTATTCTTAAATTAGTCCTATTAATTCCTAGTAAGCCCTTTTATTCTCTTTTTATATTATAAAAAACTACTAAATTAATTTTAAAATCTTATTCTTCTAGATAGGTTCCTTTATATCTAGAGGTAAATCTAAATCCCTAGAAGAAGGGTTATAAATATTATCTTTTAGTGCTTTTATTCTAAACTAAACTTTATCCTTCTTAGTATTTTTAATCTTTTAATATATATTAGTGCTAGACTTCTCTTCTAAGATTTTTCCTTTATTACTATAATTATTAGTTTATTTATCTAGTTATTTATTATTACTTAAATTAAAATCCTTTATTATCTTTCCTTTATTATAGTAATTATTAGTTTATTTATTTAGATATTTATTCTTACTTAAATTAAAAGTTATTATTTTACTCTTCCTATCCTTAAGGGAATTCTTTGCTCTAGGGTTTATTTTAAATATTTAAATATTTTAGTATAAGTTTAATATTTTAAACTTTAATCCTGCTTTCTCCTAATTTCCTAATGTTATCTTACTATTTAATCTATTATTAGCTAAGTTATTATTTATTTTAACTATTTTCTATTTCTTTCTAGTTTTCTTAGTAATTAAACTAGTTAGCTTCTATATTAGGAGTTATTTTATTATAGATTTTACTAATATAATTAGAATTATTAGTAATTTAATTTCTTTAGCTTAGAAATAATTAGCTCTATTTAAGAGTATTTCCCTATATTTAGTAAGTTTAATAGTTATCTTTCCTTAAGTAATTAAACTAAAAGTTAAAGCTATATTTATCTTTAATTTCTCTTATTTATTCTAATCTTTTAAATTCTTCTAGAGAATATAACCTATCTTTTTTATTATTTAATAATTTAATAGGTAGCCTATAGTATTATTTAAGAATTCTAGTTCTATTTTAACTAAACCCTAAGTAATAGACTTTACTATCTTTAGTAGTAGTTTTCTTTATATATATTTTATATACTAAATAACTATTTAGTAAATAACTTTATTTCTATTAAATTCCGCTAAAAGGCTTAGAAAACCTAGGAGAATAACGTTCTTTTTTCTTAGCATTTTATAATATATTTTAGCTCTTAAATTACCTAAAAAAAAAAAGAAAATAAAAGGGAAATAAAAGTATTAAAAGTCCTATAAGGACTTATTTAGAGTAAGTTATATATAAGGGAATATTACTAAGCAAAGTAAAAAGGATATACTTATTTAGAGTAAAAAATAAAAAAAAGAAATAAAAGTATTAAAAGTTTAGTAAGCACTTATCTAAAGTATATTATATAGAAGGGAATATTATTAAGCAAAGTAAAAGGGATATTAGCTCTTTAAACCTATAATATTAGTAGGTCCCCTTTCTAAAAGAAATCCCTACCTTTCTTTTATTACTTTTTATTTAAATCTATTATCTTCTTCTTTTTTCTCTATAAATATTACTATCTCTTCCCTTACTATTTCCCTTACTTATCTCTTAAAGATCTCTTTATTCTAGCCTATATTATCTCTAAGCTACTTTACTACTATATTATTTATTTATTAAATAATTATAATACTAACTAAGTTACTTATTTTAATAAGGGTTAATAAGGAATTAATTTTTTCCTTTTATAATTCTTTTTCTTTTAAATTTTAATTAAGTCTAGCTTATAATATAGCTTAATAGAATTTCTCCTTCTTTAAGTCTTAATTCTTCTTTCTATTTATTTCTTATAAGTAATAAATTTAAACCTTTAACTTTTCTATACTTTATTTAAGTTTAGCTTAAAATATAATTTATTAGGATCTCTCTCTCTTTAAGTTCTAATTAAGCTTTTTATTTATTTTCTATAGGCTATAAACTTAGTTCTCTAAACTTTAGTTAGTTTCTATATATTAATATATTTATTCCTTATATTATTCCCTTTAATCTTTAATCTCCTTCTTCCTTTATTATAAATAATTTATTAATATTTAATATTATATCTCTAATATTTAATTTGCCTCTATATATTAATATATTTACTCTTTCTAATTTTTAATTTCCTTCTTTATTTATTATATATAATTATCTATTAATTCCCTTTATTAGGTTTTAGTTTATTATAGCTAAATCTTAGTCTCCCTTAATAATAAAATTCCTATCTTTAGTATTTAAGTATAGGTATTTTCTATTAATTTATCTATCTCTTTCTTAGAAATAATTATTAATTAAGTTAAATCTTACTTTTTCTTATTTTATTATTCTTCCTTCTATTCTTCTTATAATTCTTTCTTTACTTCTTTAGAGGTTTTTATTAATATTTATTTAAGTATAATTAGTTATAGTTCTTCCTTTACCTCCTTAGGGGTTTTCCCTACTATTTATTTAGGTATAATCTATTATAATTCTCCCTTTACTTCCTTAGGGGTCTTACCTACTATTTATTTAGATATAGTTAGTTTCCCTTTTTTATCTTTTCTTTTCTATATCTATTTAAGGTAAAAGTCTATTATTTTAGTTAAAATCCTTTAGGTATTTTCCCTTATAAAACTACTATATTCCTTACTTAAAATATATACTTTTAAAGCTATAATATCTTTAAAAAGAGATCTATAATAAAGGTAAATACTATTAAGGTCCTTTAACTAACTCCTTACTTTATAGTAATTTATCTTAGCTATATAATATACTAATCTAGTTACCTTTAAATATAATTAGCTATATTTTTTATATATTATTTTATTTTCTTATAAATTATTTTTTTCCTTATTTTTTAATCCCTCTAACCCTTTTTCTCTTATTAAAATAATTAATTTAACCTTTTTTTTTAGTTTATTTTATTTACCTTTTAGAGTTTATCTAACTATTTAAATTATCTCTTTAAACTATTTTATTACTCTTTTTTATTTTATAGTAATTCTCTTAAGTTAAGTTACTATATATATATATACTACTTTCCTTTATTCTAAGGACTTTATTTATTTATTTTTAAGTTTATTATATATTTACTTTACTAGCTAATTTCTTAGGGTAGCCTCCTTACTTTAAACTATTAAGGCTAATATTATTAAAGCTATAGTATATACTTTATATTCTTATTAATACTTTAATTCCCTTTTTAATTACTAAATAATAATATTATTTAAAAAAAAACTATTATTATAGTAAAGTCTAAGTATTTTAATATTTAGTTATATATTATATAGTTTATAATCTAAAGAGAAAGGGTTATTTAAATATAGTTAGTAAACTCTTAATATATAATTCTATATTCTAAGTATAATTCTAAGTCCTTAGTAATCTTTTCCTAAGGAAATCTAAAAAAACCTTAATTATTAATAATAATAGTCTTTAACTAAAATATAATTAAAGAAAGGAAAGAAAGAGAAAAAAAAAATAATTTCTTATTAAGTTATAAAGAGTTAAATAAATAAAAAGAGAAAGAAAAGAGAAAAAGAAAAAAAAAAGGCTATAAAGAGCTATAAAATTTAAAGGGATTTATTAACTTAAGTTAGATAATAAAGTAAAGTAACTTTTACTCCTTATAGTATAAGTAGTTATTTATTATTTCTCTATACTCTAACTTTATATTTTAATTATAACTAAAACTATTTAATTCTATTCTTTTATTTTAATTTAATTATAATTAAACTCTTCTTAAGATAACTATAGCTATTATTCTTTATTTAACCTTAAATAAATTATTCCCTTAGATCTTTAATAACTATAGCTATTTTTAATTTCTCTAGGTTTAACTATAAAACTAATTTAATTATTTAACTATAAATAATATTAATTTTCTTTTAAATTCTAAGGAGTTAAGTTATTTAAAAAAAAAATATATATAAGGTCCTAGTCTTATTACTATAAAAAGTAGCTAGTTAGACTAGGGGTTGTAATAATGTTATATTGCCTAAGTTTATCCGACTAATTACTACGGACCTAATAACACTCCAACCCCACTAGGCAGGTCCTAGGTCGGACCTGCCCCCAACAGTCATGTAGTAGCATGTAGCTGCCCGCCATGCACACTGGTCCGTGCACCCGTAAGGCAGAGCTGTTCCTGACGTGTGCCTTTGCAGCCTTTCCCTTCCTTGAGCTTCATCTTTTGTTAGTCCGCACCTTATATCTACTGCAATTATCCATTCCAATTTACACCGCACCTCGTCGATACTGCAGAAATCCTGATTCTCTGTCATCATCGAGCCTCAACCATGCCAGGAATTGTATCCGCGACCGGGGTTCTGGCCTTCCTGGCGGATGATGAACCCGAGCTCAAAGTCTTCGCCCTCCAGACTCTCAATGATGACATCGATACGGTCTGGACCGAAGTTGCTAGTTCTCTAAGCCAAATGTAAGATATGGCCTACCCTCACCATTTCTCGCAGTCAAGCATCGGACCGTCAGTATTGACGTGGCGATATAGAGAGGCTTTGTACGAAGATGACTCGTTTCCTGAACGCCAGCTGGCCGCTCTCGTTTTGGCAAAGGTCTACTACCATCTCCAGGCATACAATGATAGCATGGTCTTTGCGCTTGCTGCTGGGAATCTCTTCAAGCTGGACGCCCCTGGCGAGTTTGAGGAGACCATCATTTCCAAGTGTGTTGACCAATATATTGCGACAACTGCTGCCAAGAATACCGCGCCACGAACGACAAAATCGACGGACGTTCCTGAACTTAAAACGACCTTCTCCAACGCGTCTGAAAGTGTTGTCATGTCTTCCACAACGCCATTTTCTCACACAACTCTGCCTCCCAAGTCTCTGCTTTCCCGTGCCTCTCTCGAAAATACCATCCTCGACGCCACGTTTCAGCCCATCGCCAAGCAGGGCCGCTCTGGGTCAATCGCCGACCTTCCCGACCAAGCTACGGAGGCTTCTTTGCAGCGCATTATTGAGCGGCTTTTCACAAGCTGTCTCAAGCAAGGTCGTTACCGGCAAGTGGTTGGCATAGCCGTAGAAGCTCGAAACCTGGAGGTTTTGCGGCGTGTCATTAAACAGGCCAGCGACGACGAAAAGGCATCCAAATCAAAGACTCAGGATGGCCTGCAAGGTCCGGCTGAGGAATTGATGGAATACATACTGGGTATCTGTATGGACATTGTTCAAGAACGAAGCTTTCGCACTGAAATCCTGCGCCTGATTCTCGACCTTTTGAACGACATTCCCCATCCTGACTACTTTGCCATCGCAAGATGTGTCGTCTACCTTGATTCCAATGATGAGGCTTCTCGCATGCTTCAGACTCTGATCGCCAATGGTGATCGTACGTCCGTCGCCAATGCATACCAAATAGCATTCGATCTCTATGACAATGGCACCCAAGAGTTTCTGAGTAAGGTCTTGGCCTCGTTACCAGCTCCCAAGGAACTCAAGAAGGATGCTGAGTCATCGGAACCGCCAGCTGAGGGTGACTCGCTACTTGGAAACCAAGAAGAATCTCATGTAGATGACCTCTCCGAGGATGATGCCAAAGTTTATCGAAATATTCGTTCCATTCTTCACGGAACAAAGACGATTCGGTTGAACCTCGAATTCCTGTACCGCAATAATCACACCGACTTGAGCATTTTGAACAAGGTTCGCGATAGCCTTGAAGGTCGCAATTCCATTTTTCACACGGCTGTCACCTTTTGCAACGCTTTTATGAACCAAGGTACCACCAATGACAAGTTCTTCCGCGACAACCTCGAATGGCTGGGCAAGGCCGTCAACTGGTCCAAGTTTACCGCCACGGCAGCTCTTGGAGTCATCCATCGCGGCAACTTGTCGCAGTCCAGAAAGCTTCTCGAGCCTTATCTCCCTCGACAGGGAGGGCTAAGCAGTGGTTCCATCTTCAGTCAAGGCGGCGCTCTGTATGCATATGGGCTAATTCACGCCAATCATGGCGCAGATGCCTTGGACTATCTCAAAGATCAACTCGTCCAAGCAGAAGAAGAAGTTGTCCAGCATGGAGGAGCTCTTGGCCTGGGGATTGCTGGTATGGCGACTGGCGACAGTCAAATATTTGGGAAGCTCAGAGACATCCTGTTTCAGGACTCTGCTCTGAATGGCGAGGCAGTGGGTTTGTCAATGGGGCTCATTATGCTTGGAACTGGCAACGTGAAGGCTCTTGAAGACATGATTAACTATGCCCACGAGACAACACATGAGAAGATTGTTCGTGGTGTCGCTTTGGGAATGGCCTTGATTATGTTTGGTCGACAGGAAGGAGCTGATGTGCTCATTGAGGGCCTGCTCAATGACCCCGATCCCACGCTGCGGTATGGTGGTATCATGACTGTCGCGATGGCCTACTGCGGGACTGGCAGCAACAAAGCCATAAGAAAGCTCTTGCATACTGCTGTCAGTGACGTGAACGATGACGTTCGTCGCATTGCTGTCATGAGCCTGGGCTTTATTTTATTCAGAAAGCCGGGCAGTGTTCCCCGTATGGTCGAATTGCTCTCAGAGTCGTACAATCCTCATGTCCGCTACGGTTCTGCCATGGCCCTCGGAATTTCTTGTGCTGGAACTGGGCTTGATGAAGCTATCGACCTCCTCGAGCCCATGATGAAGGATCCCACTGATTTTGTCAGACAAGGTGCTTTGATTGCATTGTCTATGATCATGATCCAGCAGAACGATGCCATGAATCCAAAGGTGCCATCTATACGGAAGACGTTGAAGAAAGTTGTAGGTGATCGTCACGAAGATGCCATGACGAAGTTTGGTGCTGCTCTCGCTCTCGGCATCATTGACGCTGGCGGTCGCAACTGTACCATAGGTCTACAGACCCAGACTGGCAACCTCAACATGGCGGGTATCGTTGGCATGGCCGTTTTCACCCAGTATTGGTACTGGTTTCCCTTTACACACTTCCTGTCTCTGAGCTTTACCCCTACTGCAATCATTGGACTTGACCATGACCTGGAGATGCCTGATATCAAGTTCCACTGTGCCGCCCGCCAGAGCTTGTTCGATTACCCACCGGAGCAGGAAGTCAAGGTTGAAGAAGGGCCTGCGCTGATCGCCACAGCCATTTTATCTACGACTGCGCAAGCCAAACGTCGGGCGCAAAGGAAGGAGCGTGCTCAAAGACGCGAGAGCATGGACATTGACTCTACAGGCCCGACGGGCGCAAAGGTGGGAGATAAAATGGATGTAGACGATGACAAGAAAAAGGAAGAGCAAGATGTTAAAGAGAAAAAGGAGAGCGATGAAAAAGAAAGCAGCGGAAGCGGCACGCCTGAAACCAAGAGGAAGCCTGAGAAAGAGAAGATTGGATACGATATTGAAAATATGAGCCGTGTTGTGCCGAGCCAGTTGAAGTTTGTCAGCTTTTCAGGAGGCCGTTACAAGCCCGTTAAAAAGGCAAGTTATTCATCATTGCCCCCCACACCTCTCCCCTGGCAATGGACTCTAATTGCTCTCTTTTGCTAACCTAATTTTTCTCAAAGCCCACTGGAGGTCCTCTTCTTCTGGATGATACGCAGCCAGATCAGCCCAAATCACTTGTTGAGGAGAAGTTGAAAAAGGTGACTACGGAGAGGGCCCCTGTCGCAGGCCAAGGTAGAAGTGCTGCTGCTGGCGGCAGGTCTGGTGCTTCTGGAAGGTCGCTCTTGGAAGGACTCGTCGACCCTGCAGGATCGACAACCGGTAATCAAATGATGGAACAGTTACTACGAAGCCAAGGACGCTCACCATTCGGCTCAGCCGACCCTTCCACTCCCCTTCGCGCAGCCGGTCCTGGAAGCGGAGCAGCAGCAGCAGCAGGTGTGCTCACAGCTGTTGACGAAGACGGCGAGGGAGACGAAGAGGCGCAGACTCCTGCGGAGTTCGAATATTTTTCGGATGCAGAATCTAGCGACGAATAGAAAGGGGCGATGAGGAAAAGTATGCTTTTGTACTTTACTTCAGTCGACCTGTCTGGGGCCACTAGGGATTCGAGCAGTTATTTTTAAAGCATGCCATTACTCATTACTCACCAACAGGCCAAACATCTCTACAACATCATACTTGTCACTGCGGTGAAGGTGAAACACATGTGTAGAGAGGGAGACAGGGGATCATGTAACATTTTTCTTTTTTTCATGTACGCCATCATGGTATGCACAGACGTATAACGAGCATTTGCATATAGTAGAATTTTCGTAAGACTCCACCAAAAGGAGCAGCAAAGACACGCCTGCATCTAATAAAGTATTTTTTTTATGTACCCAGGATCATATTCATTTTCAATGCCATGAATTGCGACCAACAAGAAAAGCTTTTTGTAAATGAAACAACCACAGTGACTATTCTAAAAAAAAAGAAAAAAAAAAGAAGAAAAGAACGATTGACGCGTTGGGCATTCTTGTGTCAAGCGCTACTATTCAACAAATAAACAACAACCACAACGCTCATAAAAGGCTATCGAATCTATTTCAAAAGAAATCTATTGAGAGATGAAAAAGGGGGGAAAACGGGAAGAAAAAAAGAAAAGAAATCGCATGACTCCATTTACGAAACAAAAAGACGGGAAATTTCCAATGACATGTTCAGCCATCATCATCATCATCATCTGTGTTGCCATCACTTGTCGGCGCACGAGAGCAGTCTGTGCATACTCGTACTCGATGCCAAGCTGATGCCAGATTTCCGCGCAAATTCCACGTCGCCGCGTGACTGTCCGGCTGTGTGTTGTAGGCGTCATCCGTTGCCTTGACTAGAACAGTGGTACAGCGTTGGTCGCTTGTGTCCATACTTTGGATGCTTGTGGCGCCGGTTGTCGTCGCGTTGCCAGACACTTGTTGAGATTTCTTCCTAAAAACAGCAAGGGGAATGTGTCCCTTGAAGCTCCATCTCCTCCAGGCCCAAGCGCCGTGTCCTTGGCATGGAGAGGGTGTCCCATTCTTGGTAACACAATCAGGTAGGAGATAGGCTTGATCCCACGAAGTGCCGCCGTCTAGAGACACATCGACTCGAATAATGGACCGTCCACCGCCGGAGAACGCATATCCAGACATGGTGATTTCTTGTTTCAGTGCGCTCTGCGAAGGAGATATGGTGCCGTCATGATTCTTAAGCACATTGGGTTCTGCGCTTGACTTTGTCCACTTTCCTAGCTGTAGTGTTGTGATGGCACTTTGGACAGGCATTTCCTGAATGGCTGGGGCCTCCTCCCAGTCTACCTTGGTCTGATTGGGGCCAAAGCATTTGTAATCCTTGCGCTGCCACTGACTTGTGCTCTCTTCGTCACTGAGTGTAACATGATTCAACCACTTGACAGATCGAGCAGCGACATATCCTGGAACGATGGCTCGAAGTGGAAAGCCATGGTCACGTGGAAGAGGCTCGTCATTCATGCTGTAAGCTAGCAGTACATCGCCTAGAGGATCTACCGCCTTTTTTAATGGAATCGATGCACCATAAGCTTCCAAGCCCATGAACTGGACGTGCTTGGTCTCGGACAATCCGTTTCGAGCCTCATTCAGATCAAATCCGGCATCCGCCAGCACATCAGAGAGAAGAACGCCCTCCCACGACGCATTTGAAATGGCACCGGCTTGCCAAGGCAGGCCATTTGTTTGCCGGCCCGATTCTTGGCTCATATGGCTGCGGCGATTTCCAGAGCATTGCAGCACTGCAGTCACTTTCCGACTGGGAAACTTTGTTTTCAGATCTCGAAGTGTGTACTCCTTAATGGTGCCGTCCAGAAGTTCTATGGTCAGGCGGTGATCTTCCGATACGGATTCCTGGACGTCGGGCACCCACATGTGGTTACGAACATAAAATAACTCGTTTGGAGTGAGGAAGTGCGAGCTGAGTGCCTCACTCGGCGTTTCCGCATTCCTCGGCTTGGCTGTACGGGTGATGAGTGACACATGGCGTTCCGGCTCATTTTGAAAAGGATCCTCGATCTGGTCTTGGGCAGGCTTTCCATCAATGAGATCTGCTTGGTCGACGTACCCAATCAAATACTGCGACAGAATGTCATAGACGTATTGATTTTTGTGGATTGTAAAAATGTCCCAGTATGGATCGATTGAGCCTCCGGCAGCTCGAAGAATAACCTGGCCGCCAGGATGTGCTGGTATCCAATCCGTGATGTCGTAAACCTTATCGCCATGTATGACCCATGGAGTGTCGGAATCAGGTCCATGTTTACGTATTTCATTAATACGGAACCGGGGAAGGCTCGGATCCCGGCCGTCGGCGGCAACGATCGGATAGGAGCCAGATTGATGTGGGAATTGGGAGGATGCGACAGGGGCAATGCAGGGGGCGGGATACAGGTAGAAGGCAAAGGACAGTAAGCCAACTCCGGCTATGAGAGCCGCGATTTGTGATGAATGGGGCCGGACCGAATGCCGAACCCCCGACAGCCGGGGAATCGACGGACCTCTACCTCTACCAAGGCCATTTGTCGCGCTGTTGGGCGATGATGCAAAAGCACGTCGAGAGGCAATAGTGGACGTGAGTCCCGAAATAGTCCGTATTTGAGGCGTGCCATGGTGGAGGAGTCGTTGAGCGACAGAGCAAGCCTGACGAGAGTTCATGGCGGGGAGACGGAGACCAGAACAGGCTAGCAGCGGACTACTAGGTAAGTAGTTAATTGGCACGACCAGACTTCAATCCAGCGCGGAAGCCCAAGGCAACGCATCCAATGACAAATTTTTTGGAAGTAGTCTTGGAGGGTTTTGGGTGTTGAATTTGTTTTCGTTGCTAGCGTCAGTGTCATCCCCTCGGAGATGCCAACTAGATGTAGCGAAAAGGGACGGTCTGGTCCGGTGGCTTCTCGAAGTGTGAGGCAATCCGTTGCGCCGGTACAAACAACAGCGTTGCGAATTGAGAATTACTCCAAGGGGGAGGTGGCGGTCGTGTCGCAGCGCCTGGAGGCGGTGGCTGGAAGTGAAGAGGCGTAAAACGAGATGCAAGAAATCGAAGCTAGGCTTGCACATCAGGTACAATCGAAGAAGTGTCTTTTGCGATTGAAACAACGTTTGAAGATTGTGGCTGGCAGATGTGGGCAGAATCTGCAGGTTTGCGACAGGGCAGTGTGATACTGCTTTGCTCGGTGCATTGAGAAATAAAACGGTTAATGCCAGGTTCAGAGTCGGGCCCGGGCCTCCAAAAAGGAAGCAGTTGAGTCTTTTGTTGACGCCAAAAAGGAAAAAAAAAAAAGAGAAAAAAAAAGAAAAGAAAAAGGTTCAGTCTCTAGGCGAAGCCACGAATAGACACGGGGAGAACACAATTCCAGAGAGACCGCGTCCTAGAAGGAAAGAACGAAGGACGGCTTGTTGTTGCATGCATGTACCCCTGCCGAACCGATGGTTGCCGTGTCTGGCCCAGCGCTGTGCAACGTCACGCGCTGCGTTTTTAACGGAGAGTGGTCAGCTGGTCCAAGGGGATGCCGCCGCGCCGGATCCTTCTGCAACCGCAACCTTGACTCACTACTCATTGGTTGCAGAAGTGCCGTCGGCTTCTGCAGCATTAGACAATAGACCACCAACCTTCAGCCCCTTTCGAGCAGACGTCCAGCTGCGCGCCCGACTCTTCCAGAATAGTCAAACACAACGCTCGTAAGACGGGACATTGCCAGCAACGCAACCAATGCATCGCCATGTTGCAATGACGAGCATCTTCATTCACTCATCAGACTACTAACCAAACCAGAGACAAGGAGCCAGCCATGCCCTGTACATGTTATTTGATAGCGCGTCCGTAGTAGGAGAGTGCTATCTCGAAGTCTTCAACGCATCAGATCTGGCTCATGCACTAGATCCCACCGAAATACTCCATGGGGGATATCCATGGGGATAGCAATTTTTCGACTACCGAAGCCCAGTCATTCCCACGACACCCAAACGTCACATAAAATAAATATGTATTTTCAAGAATCTGCGATCGACTTCGCAGACGACTGGCGAGGATTGTCGCTTGGAATACAGACCAAATTATGGTGGCACAATAAGCTGGTCAACTTGCACTCGTTCAAAGAAACTGATATGTCCAAACCCTACCCAATGCTGAGCAAGCCGATCGGGTCCGATGAGCAGGAGCTGGCTCTCAATATACTTGTCTGCAGAAGGGCCGTGAGCCATTATGGTCAGTTCTTAACATGAAGTGACGGAATCGCGTCCGTCTGACAGCAAAGACGAAACCTTTCGAGACGTACCTCGCACGAAGCCTGTAGCCGCAATATGTCCCTTGCTCTTCACCACCCTAGTTCCTGCAAAAGGAGGATCTGATGATATCCCAATCAAGCCGGCGGGGCCAAGGTCATCGGCTACAAAAGTGTACTCTCCTCGGGGAACATTAGGATCTCCCGTCAGCTTGATGGCCTCGAGTCCGCCACGATACATGTAGGCCTCCCTGCGGCGCTTGGTCCAAGCCTCATTCGTTTCATCTGCCCATCTCGTTAAGCCGAGCTCAGAATCTGTCACAACCGGATCATCTGGCTGGTGAATGAGCAAGAATTCACATCCGTGTCCGCTGTAATCGCCGACCCAAATACCCCGCCATGGCTTGCTTTCTGTGGGTGTATAGAGGGACGGATCCAATGTCGAATAAGTGATGACTTCCTCGCCAATATGAATACCACCAGCACCAACGAAAGGTACAGCGCCGTCGGCCATTACATTGTTAAGCCCATTGAGGACGTGGACCGTCCCCGTGAAGCCTCCAGTCTGGCCGCCCACGAGGCTCCGCGGAGATGGCGTCCCAGGCATCTGCATCCATTGCCGAATTCGAAAAGTCTGATGGGAAATATCGCTTCTGAACCGCGGGATACTATGCGGTGGTATGTTCTCCACAGCTTGGCCTGATCTTACGCCAGAGACGTGATAACTAGCTGGTATGGTCGGTGGCGGCCAGATATAGTCATATGGGTATTCAAGAAGGAGCTTCGCAGCCGCTGCTTCAGGATGCATGGGACGTGTAAGTATAAAGTTGCTGAACATGAGATCTGTGCGATCTTCGCGCATCATGGGCACTTCGGCAGCGAAGCGGTTTGCACCGGTTCGTGCTGTACGACGTCGAGCCTCCTGCCAATCCTGAACATTGAGCTGCAGCACAGGTTTGTCCAAATGGAGCTTGACCTGCGGCTCGAAACCATAGATGATAACATCGTTGTCTGCTGACCATTCCTCAAAGGTATGTTTATTGCTCACGGCCAATAACTGATAGCCTTCAATGCAGCCTCGCCGGGGATCAAACCGCACGATGACCAGCTTACCCATCAGATCCCTATCGCAGAACCAGATCTTGTACTTGGGAAGAAACCAAGCTGGGTCATGTGCCTCGTATAACTCTCGGAAACTGTTGCAGGGGCCAGGACTGGACAACGCCAGCCCAGGTACATTGTCCTGTACGCAGCGAAGCCAATGAAAATCAGACACAGCTTGTTTGTAAAGCTTCCGACAAGTTGCGGAGACTGAACAAAGGTCTGTTGCAGCCAGGTGCGTCAAAATTGAATCAATTAGTTCCGGTGGTAGGTGAAGTAACGAGCATCTATCTGCGCGCAGAACGGTCTCGTTCATGCAGGTGTGAATACTGGCCGTTTCATTCCCGCATGAATCTGTAATAGAAATGTCAGATCCATTGAAGTGAAGCATTTTTAGAGTAGCAAAGCGAGGCCAATCAAGATGGCATCCAAAAGAAAAAAAAAGAAAAAAGAAAAAAAAACCAACAACAAAATAAGAACACTTTGGCAAACAAAATCAATTAGAAAGAAGTGGTTTCGTTCATTCCTTCAGCGTAAAAGCAAAGAACATGCTGCCAATAGAAAAAAAAAGCCACATATGTACCTTGTCTTCCAACACCAGCGTGCGTTGAAGAAGAAGAAGACAGGAGCAGGGTTGGACCCGCTCCATCGTCCTCGGCCAGATCTGCAGGACCCTTTCCTTTGCAAGAAGTTGCCTCAGCCATGGCACAGGTCTAACGGGTAAACTTCAGTGAATGTACAATGGAAGAATCGATGGGTAAAGGGGATAATGGTGGCTCAGGCAGGTAGATGGAAGATCAACAGTGATGCCGTGACTTCCTTGGTGCACGTAGAGAAGGTCCAAAACCCGCAGAGTCGACAGAATGTGCAGAGAGAAACCATGGCCATCCCAAACATTGCAAGCACACCGGGAAATGCTGCTCGATTTCGACAACGGCGATGTCGGCTCTCCAGTCAGGTGGCGGGCGTAATATGAGCTGCCACCGAAGAAGGCAGTTGACGTCTCCGTCTCACGAAAAGTGCTGCAACGCTCCAGTTGTCTTGATCGGTTACCGACGAAATGGTACGCCCCAGACATGCAACTCTTCAGTTCCAGTCTGGCTCATAGCCCGGCCATTCGTACTGAAGTATGTTGTAAAATGGCTGGAGTTGGAGACTCGGCGCTGTGACTGCTGTTCCAGATGCAGAGTGAGGAGTGAGCGGGCGCACGTGCGGGGCACGGGAGCTGGACAAGGTGCGGCACGCCTGCTATCAAGTATCAAGAATGAATGCGCATGCAGTAGTGATTAATCAATGTTACATGCATGTTTACATGTTTCCTAGATGCCATGACATCAGCATGAGCTAATGCATTAGAAACAGTGCACTTTGCAGCAATTCCCCAGACGTACCAGACCCAACATTGAAGGGCCGAGGCAGTGCGCTAAGCCCAACCAACGCTGCTGCTTCCGCCGTCGACGCGCAGCGTGCAGCGTGTTGCTACAGAGTCCCTCTGCCACCACTCAGCCAAGAAGCCAACAACTACTACTTTCGCCCCGTTCTTTCAAGGGGCCTTGTATTTTCAAGTATTTCCCCCAATATCGCTGTCCATTGGGCCGTCATCATGTTCCATACGCACGTCGCCCTTGAGACTCAGTACTGACTCCTGACTCCTGACTCCTGACTCCTGAGTACACAGCCGTCTTGGCCACCTCCGCAGACTCTCCAGAGCATCGCTCGTTTCTCAGTTCAGCAACCGACCTCTGCGCCCTCATCCACCCCTTTCGACCTTCCCTTCTTGCATTGTCTCTCGCGAGTCTTCATACGACGTAGATAGATCCCGCTGTACCTCAGAGGAATCGAGTACAAACTCTGGCTGCCCCATATCCCCCCGTCAGGCCCCTTTTCCAGAACCATGGCGTCATTCTTCCCTCTCATTTCAGAAATCTTACCAATGGTTATGCCGGCGTCGGCCCATGTTATACGAGCAAAGGATATTGAGTCTGAATCTCCTCCCGCAGATGGGCCTGTGACTATCAGACCTGCCATTGTGGACAAGTGTGATAAAATGAGTTCGACAGGTAAGACAGTTTGTCGTGTCTTGTTTCTATTCCTAGTCTTTATTTGCGTTTTTTCCCCTCCCACCTCTTGGTTGAGATGGAGAGAAGAAGGATTCAGGTTGGCCAACTGCTTCTCTCAAACACCCCATTGTAGTAACATCCGCGCACAGTGATGACCATTCGGCCACGATGTCAAACTCCGGTCCGGCATAACAGCGAGCAAGGTCTGTCTGTCTGTGTTCTTCATCATCCTTATCCATATTTTGACATGTAACCATTCTCAACCATGAAGAAAAAAAAAGGGGGATAGGGAATTGGCGGAAATGGGTTTCATCTCTCTAACACAGCGTCTGGCAGATGCCATCATTTATACAGTTTCCGGAAGCGGCATCCTGACCGTCAATGAAGGTTTCGAGACTGAGCTCCGGAAACACGATATCGGTGGCGGAGACTTTGCTTTTGTGCCTGCATGGACTGAGCATCAGTTTTCGAATTCCCAAGATATAGACTTGGTTTGTGTCGTCATTCACGGGGGGTCACGGCCTGTGGGAGCGACGTTTTTGGATTGGGGTGGAGATGAAGACACGTCGGGCAAATGATGTTTCTTCTTTCCTTCTTTTTTTTTTACAAAAAAAAAAACAGCTTTTTATACACAAAGTAATGTACAATGAAATATAAACTGAGAAGCGTCTCTATTGTCCACCTCATCTACTAGTCATCAACGTCGCCCCGTCCGCCATATGCATGAATGAGCTGTACTACCCGATCTCGTGCGTACTTGCAGTCAAAAACTTGGGCGTGATCTAAATTTGGGAAAACTATAACGTCCACTTCGTTCAAAGACACTTGGCCGTATTCTTCGGGGTCGCCAATGGCGCCGTCAGTCAAGATGAATTGCGGCTTAGACGTCAAATAGGTTGCTACTGATGCAGTGTCGACAATCAGATCCCGTCCAGATAAAGTGACCGCTACTTTTCGTCTAGTAGACTGCGTGCTCTCGCCTGTAATCCCGCTGGCTAGCAACGTACTGGCGGACTTTGCAAACAAATCTTCGCGCCACAGAATATTGTCTCGCCAGAAGAAATGCCGACCAAGACTGTAGGCGACGCCGAGATCAGTGCTGGCAAAGTACCAGAGCTGCCACTCGTTTGCGCGCCTGGGGGGCCTTCGAGTAAAGTTGTAAGCTACGTCTGGCAAGTGAAGCAAGATGGTGACGGGATCGATGAGGACAATGGAGGCTATACGCCGTTGAATGGTGGGTGAATGCAGCATGTGCGTGGTGAGAACAGACCCATAGGAATGGGAGACAAGTGTAAACGTCTCCCATTGACGATGGTGATCTAATATGTTGACAATCATTCGTAGGAGCTTGTCCTTTTGTGGTGGTGCTTGGGTCAGTCGGAAGGAGATGGGGAGTAGCTCTGGCACGATGAATCCCACGTTTTCCCCTCCGACTGACCTGCCTAGTTGTATGAGAAACGGCACGTAGGTCCATAAACCAACACCGATACCATGCCAGAAGATGAGTGGCCGCCGAGATGGACAAGAGTGAGGCTTAAACCAGTATCCCAGTTCCGGCTCGGGTGAGCGGTATTTGGCAAGCCATTCTTGCGGGCGAGGAGGAAAAGTCGCCAATGATTTGTCAGACGAACGAGCGTAGTAGCAGAATCCATGCCAAGACAAAGCCACATGTGTGGCCATATCGACGAAAAACATAATGCAATACCATAGCAGACACCTATATGTGGAAGGTACATCGTCAAAAGTAAGACGCAAGCACTTTGCTGGTCCTCTTCCCTTGCTGAATGAACGACCGAGCTGCTGTTCCGTTAACGCAATGTATTCTTCGAGTTCGTGCCACACATCTTGATCGATGTGTCTCGAACTTTGGGCTTGCATGTCTGTGTCGAAGAAAGCCCACAAGAAGAACTCCCTGAGATTGTCATGTCGGATATCCTCCATTTCTGCACCTAGGAACCACCACCGTATATATTCCTCAGGTTGAGAGGTATTGGTGACGCATTTTTCGAATAAGGCTTTTCGTTCCGCTGGGGATGACATGGAGATTGGATGAACAGCAGCTCGACGTAGCCTCCGCTTATGGGGAGCGTACACGAAAACGAAAAACAACAGCTCGGCGACGAGCAAGGCCGACAAGATAATTCTGAGCTTCCGAAGCGAGCTAGAGTTAGTTTGATACAGAAAGGTACCGGCGAGCAAGGCAACGTAGAGAACGGGCATGTAGCGAAAGGAAAGGATCCAGAGGCGGATGAGGACCAGTTCGCGCGCAGATACTCCAATCATTTTGCCGACGCTGTGTGCCCGTGAGTGAAGAGTAATGATGATTCGACATGACACTGGATGTCTCGTCCTGGATGGAATTGAGTATTGAAGTACTGTATAGTGCTCGCGCAATAGTGCCTGTGAAGAATCATGGAATTCAATTCAAGTCACAAGAGTCACGGCCAACAAACGTCCTGCGGATATTGGAGGTCCAGATCCAACCGGATCAACTATTATTCACAATGAAAACGAGTGTGGTGGCCGGATATTGATGGATCTCAAGGATTGTTGAAACGGGGTTGTCGAATCATGAATGCCAGGCACCAGACGAGTCTGGAAACCAAAATCGAGAGTCTAGATAGAGTCTAGACTTTTTGTGGTCGCTGAAGCGAACACGTCATCGAACGTCAACGACTGCTCCAATTCGCCCTCATTCTTTCGGGTGTAACCAGCCTTTGTCCTTTATCGATCTGGCGCAGAATGACGCTTCCTCGGCATGCCGTCATCTTGAGCTATTCGTGTTCGCTTTTTCGCTTTTTACCAAGATAGCCTAACCTGGCATTTAAAACATTGTTGATCTTTACAGTTTACCTGTCAATGCATGTGATTTTCATGTTTCAGGCACCTTGACAAAGACCCCACTACCGCGCACCTGCCTTTGCCATGTGCACTGTGCATGCATATTTGTTGGCAGACTTGAAAAATATGTCAACGTCATGAGCGACAGAGTCCACAGACTCCCTTCTTCATAGAGAGTAGGGAGGCCGCGGCATCCAGGTTTGCTTCAAACAACTCCATTTCGCCCAAAACCGCGCGACGACCACTGAGCATCGACATCGACATGGCCGAAAAATACGTCTTGCGGGTTACTGCTGGCCCGAGCTATGATACAACGACACATGTTGTGGTGCCGGTGAATAATCCGGAGCCGACGAGCATCAAAGGCGACGGCGCCCATATTGAGTTGAATGTGAGAATCCAGAACTACGGCGGTCTTCCCCTGGGCTCGCCATCCACATCGGCGTATTTTTCAACAGAGCCACACGCATATAATCAGGACCAATACAGCATTTCCTTTCGCTTTACTCCCCAAAGGCGCGCTTCTTCCAAAGACGACGAGCTTTCGCGCGACGCTGAGGAGGATGGTGGCGCCGATAATCATGTTGGAAAGACAGATGACGGCATAAGCGGCATAAATGGTCACGACCTTCAGTTCGGGAATGATTTCGACCGTCCAATTCGGGATAGGCTGCCTCCCGGATTCAACACTGCTCTGAGTATTGTTAAATGGTGGATCGATCCGGGCCTAGATGGAGACGCATATGCAGATAAGCCGTACCTATATGGCCCTGCTCTGAGTTCCTTCAACACTCTGTATGTTGGCGCTGGTGTCTGTGATGCAGACAAGGGCGGCCTGTGGTTTGAAGAAGGCGGCGACGAAGATGGCTTGAGAGTTCGACAAGCAGTAGGCATGCCGGACGACCGTAAAGCCCGTATGAAATGGGCATTGCGAAACGATAGTAAGAGCAAGTGGTACTTTGAGTATGGGAAGACATACGGTCTTGACTTTTACAACCCTTATCTTGACTTTAAAAACCTGGCGCTTAAATTGCCAGGATTTCATCTGCCCATTGTAAAATATTGGGACGGCCAAGGCCTGAGGTATGATGGTTAATTTCTTTTTCTTCTTTCTTCCTTTTTCTTGTTCTTTATTTTCTCCCTTTTTCGCTTTCCCTGTTTGGAAGACTTATTTGTCACTTGTTTCGTGTCATGTTGGTGTCTTTTGATGTTTAGCGTGTGTTTAACCCCAGTTTTCCAGGCGCTCACACGAACTTAGATACGTTCTACGGAACAAGCAAACGGGAGAAGCATATCTAGTAGTCGTATTCACAATTTACCTGCGAGAAGACGTCAACGAGGATGGCACACTCAAGGAAGGCGCAGGGGAACGAGCTGTAAAAGGAATAGATGGCGGAAGAATTCACGAAGACCATGACGAAGAATCGGCCTTGAAGGAGGCCGAAGCTACACTTGGGCCAAAAATGGGAGAGAATGAAACCAGTGCAGATGACGTCGACTGAGAGTTTTCACTTGTATATATTTATCCTCGGATGCGAAAAGTGAGCGCATACTCGTGCTCATGAACAGGGCATTTGCGTTGGAGTCTGTCGATAGAAATTTGACTAAATAGCACTACATAAGATTAACCTTGCTCGTTTATGAACCGTTCTCCTGGCTCACTGCTCACTAGTAGGGTCACGGCTCAGCAACTGAAAACGTCTGGTCGGTCAAGACGGAGAATCGTACGTCTGGAAATAAATTGGAGAATGTTGGGTGGGATGTGCTAGAATGGAGGACGTTTGGACGAGCTGTCAAGTGCGATGTCGGCTGGGGTCACTGGACACTGTACGGGGCTTGCACAGAATACTTGGACTTTCCAATTGGTAGAGATAGCTCTTTTTAGTCTCAGGCGAGCTAGCCAACCAATCCCAGCCTCATGTTATCTGCACCCTCTGGCGTCTTCAACAATTCAACGGCGGGCTGGTCGGTGGATGTGCTACCTTTCATTGGTCAACGTGGTCAACGTCGGCAGGCAAGAAGAGCCGGAGAGGTCTTTCCCCGCGATTTACATGTCACACCAGACACTGCACGCCCGACTAGCACCAACTTTCAAGGGTCGCCAGTCAGTTCCTGAATCAGGACCAACATAATCATCCGACCGAACACCAGACGCCGGAGCTTCGTCGCAGCACCGAGCAGACGGTCCCGCCGCCTTGCAGCCGTGCAATAATAATAGAGATAGATGCGTTTATCAAAAACCAACCCCGCACAATACGAAATGTCTCCTCAAAGCTCGAACCAGAAGCCATGTCGCTGATACCTTACCACCCGAAGGAAGGACGGGAAATCGTTCTGTGAGTACCTTTGACGCCATGATGCTTCGGCGTATGCGTCTGAAAGCTTTTCCAGCGCTTTTGTTTCGCACTGGCCATGTCAAACGACGTGGATACATAGTACTTACTGACACTTGTGATGCTTTCAGACGCCACCGCAATGCCGTCGTGGTTCGAGATCGCGACTCTCAGCGTCTTGAGATCCGTGGCTCCGAATGCCCGACATGTCACCAACCTCTGGGCCGTTCATCGTCTCCCGAGCAGCCATACGACCGATCCTTTGAAAGAAACCATGAATATGTCGATCCAGAATACTTTAGAATGCTTAGAGCAGGAAATTTCGATTTTGGTCTGGGTAACGGACCACCGAGCCCCGTCCGGAAACTAGTCGAGCCCGCATCAATCGTTGGTCCCCAGAGGCGGCAGTCCTCCACGTCCCCTCCCGTCACCTCAGCGACACAGAGAAAAACAAGGTTCTCCAGCAATGATGCCGAACCGCCCTCGCCTGCTGAGAGAAGTAGGATACGACGTGAAGCATTTAGCCCGAATTATTTTAAAACGTTCTTCGTGGAAGAAAGGATACTGGGCAAGGGAGGCAAAGGCGTCGTGTTGCTAGTACGTCATGAGATTGATGGCTGTGCTCTGGGACACTTTGCCTGCAAGAGGGTACCAGTCGGCGACGACCACTCCTGGTTGGAAAAAGTGTTGATAGAAGTTGAGCTTCTCGCTAAACTCTCTCATCCCAATCTGGTGTCCTACCGGCATGTGTGGCTCGAGGATGTCCGCTTGACAAGGTTCGGGCCCAGTGTCGCTTGTGCTTTCATTCTACAACAGTACTGCAATGGTGGTGATCTTCACCAGTATGTCGTCGGTGGTGCTCCAAGGGAGGCGACAAAGGAGGAGCTCAAGGCGCAAATGAGACGACGATCTAGAGGCCACTCGGATATGCCCCTGGACCCGTATCTTGCTCGACCGCAACTTTCGTTTGAAGAAATATATTCCCTTTTCAAGGATGTCACCTCGGGTGTGGCGTATCTCCATGGAGCAAACTACATTCATCGTGATCTGAAACCGAGTAACTGCCTACTCCACAGCGAGGGTGGGAAGTTGACCTGTCTCATCAGCGACTTTGGTGAGGTTCAAGCCGAGAATGTAGTCCGCAAATCGACCGGTTCCACCGGTACAATATCCTACTGTGCCCCAGAAGTGTTGAAACTAGATGCGTCAGGCCAGTATGGGAACTTCACAACCAAGTCTGACGTATTCTCGCTCGGCATGATTCTTTACTTTATGTGCTTTGGACGACTACCCTACCACGGAGCCAACACCATCCAAGAGGAGCTCGAAGACATTGATCAATTGCGGGCTGAAATCGTCGACTGGCAAGGTTTCCAAGACGAGCGCCAGGAGCGCCCCGACTTGCCGTCCAAATTATACAAACTGCTCAAGAAGCTGCTTGCTTTGGATCCTGCCGAGCGTCCCAGTGCAAGCGAAGTTTTGCTGGCAATGAGAAGCGAAACGAATTTCGACAGTATCACCAAGAATGATTGGACAGCTCCAAATTCTCCAACAGTCAGGGGCAACCGCATTCAGAATCTCGACTCCCCAGTACCACCCGGAACGCCTGTGTCAGGTATTTTCCATTTTTTTTTTTGCCCTCTCGTCAGATGATGATGATACCGGTTCCCTTGCAGCCTGATTTTTGCTGTGCTTATGAAGCTGACATGGAAACTAGATCTCAAAAAGGACAAGTTACGAGGACGACAACCAATGAAGAGTGAAAATACCAATTTGAATGCGCACTTTGCAGATGGCAGAAGAGCATCTCAAGAAGTTGGACCACCCTCGTCGCTCCAAAAAGCATCCATGGAGCTAGACCATGACCATCACAGTCGCGACCCCAGGACTGTGCAACAGGAACACGATGGCCAACTCGACTCATTTGCTGTGGCAGAGTTGACAACGGCAGCGGCGACCGACGAGTCGACTCAGGCTTCCACTCCCCACCTACTAATGGCACCGCCTCGGACGCGAATCGAAGAAGTCCGGTATCAGCTGACGATGCTAGGCCATCGCGCTGTGTCTGGACTTGAGGTTGACGGTGAAGTGGTCGAGTCTGTCACTCGCTTAACAGTCTTTTTCTTGAAGCTTTTCACTCTATCCCAACCATGTTGGCCATATGTAGCAAGTATAGAGGTGGGGTTTCCGTTGATGGCAGTCGCGGCTTTAGAACTGGGGTGGCCAAGCTCTGTGCTGCAGTTGAGCTGGCCTCCTACTAGTATTCACAGAAGAGATGGACATTTAATGCAACGCAGCAACCAGATATGGCTTAATGTCGGATTTAGGGTGGTGTTGCTGGGATTTCACTTTGGCATCTTGTGGACCGCTCGTCACTGGAATATGTTATGCAGTGGGCGACGTCAGGATGAGTGGCTTTCATGACGGCTTGGAATGTGGCTTAATACTTTTTTTCTAATCCCCTATTTTATTCTTTTCTTTTCTTTTCCTTTTGTTTTTCAAGTGATTCACACTGCACCGTCACTGGGGACACGAGCAGCTTTACCCGAGTCGTGATCGAATTCCTGTTACACCATATGAGGTATTGTGAAATGTTGCTTGCAAACTTATCGTTTAGCTAGCTTGGCAGATCGGATCAGAACCTCTCAATTGGAATTAGACACCCGAGACTCCTGATGTCTTTTTTCCCCAAGCACCCTCACCGGTTTGGTCTGTCCGACTAGAATATGGGAGAGGGGGAGAGACAAAGACAATCAGAGTATGAGAGACAAACCAAGACAGACAGACAGACAGACAGAGACAGCCATCAACTGTATACACATTATATCATCCAACTTCTTCCTCATTTAAGCACTCCTCTCGCCCCAAACCGCACCCGTCGATCCATCTCCACAGCCGCCAGACTCATTTCGCCTCCCCCGCCAGGCTCAACCTTTTTGCCGCCAGTCAAGCTCCCGAACCCGAAATCAGGCTGTCCTCCGAGACTGCCAAAGATGTCGCCCAGGTAATTGGTTGGTGTGATGCCCATGCTGTAGATGCAGGTCCAGTTGGCGATGATGCCCTTGACGATTTCGATGCCTGCGTTGAAGACGTTGTCGATGGCGATGTGGAAGCCATTTTGGTCGACTCGGGTTAGGTGCTCCCAGTCTGTGAGGTTGGGAGGGGGTCTGTCGAAGTTGGAGCCTATGAAAAGAGGTGTTTTTTTTTTCATATCAGGTATTCTATTTATTCACGGCGAGCTTTGCCGAATAAAACAGACGAAAAGAAAAAGAAAAGGGGGGTGAGTCTCCCTGTTTCATAATGGGCAGTACATACCGGTTCTGAGTATGATTACACGTGAAAAGTCGACCAAGCCCTCAATGGCTCCTCTCACCATGACCTCCAGCGTCGCATTCTCTTCTTGCGCACTCATGCAGTACGTGCCAGTCTGGTTGGTCCACAACTGGGTGGTGTTCTCAAAGGCCATGGCGAGTTTGGTCCCCGAGTAGTAGACATCGCTGGTGGCAATGTCGCACTTCACCACGCTGGGGGCCCGGGGCGCCATGGCGTGGTGGAAGCCCGAGCCAGAGTATTTGGAGCGGTATTCTCGAGGACCGCCGTGGTCGGTGAGTGTGGCCTTGGAGGCGAGCGTGAAGGCTGCCTCGCGGAGCGCGTCGTTGACTTCAAAGACTTCGGTTCCGTATGTGATGGCTGGGTACTGGAGCGGGTAGTCTCGGCCGTACGAGATGTATCCGGTGGGCCAATCTTGAGGGAGAGAGCGAGGGTCGATTTCATACTGGAGAGCAACTTGGACGGTGTAGCGGGCGAGGGCGACGCTGCCAATGGTGGCGAGATGGGGGTTTACGCCGGCGATTCCGGCAAAGAGGAAGTAGGTGTTGCGGAGATCAAACTTGTTGGAGAGGACAAAGGCCATCATGGAGGCGGCGGAGTTGATTTCGCCCTCGCCCACAGTCAGTTGGCAGATGGTGCCTGTCTCGGTGCAGAATACTCGAGGGAAGAGCATGGACAGGCCGGGGACTGGCGTGGACGTGGCGGTGAGATTTCCCAGTCTGGATTCCTGGAATCGTCTATGCCATATTTGCGCCTCGGGTTGCCACTGTTTGTATCGAGGGTTTCAGTCAGTCAGTCAGTCAGTCAGTCAGGTTTTGGTTGCGCAAGTATGAATGTATGTACCATGTAGTAGATGGTATTTTGGGCGGATATGCCAGCCATACATGCTAATGGTAGAACTAACCATGGAGACAATCACAACTTGCGGTGTTATTGAGCCTCTGGTGCTGTCACGGAAACTTGGCGGCGAAGTGTAACATGGCACAACGAGCGAGAGCACAGCGAGAAGAAGTCGTCTCAGCAACATTATTCGGGGAATGAGAAGTCGACTGGAACGATTTTAAGAAAGAAAAAAAAAAGAAAAAAGAAAAAAAAGGAGGGCCCTCGCCTGCTCATCGAGGCCGCAAAACCATCACTCGGTGTTGAGACTCCAACATGTCGGGATTTTCAGACGAGCAACATGACCCGGCTGTATTATTATATAGTCAATAGGTGCTGTCTTTGATGAATGAGACAGAATATTAAAAAAAAAGAAAAGACAAAAACAAAAACACCAAAGCACGGATCTGTTACACTGGGTTCGAGACCGTTCTTGTTACTCTGAGACATGGACATGCTCCTGCTTTTGTCAAGTCGACTGTGGCGAGTTTTACGGGTTCCATTATGTAGCGAATGCAGGCAGGAGGAGTGAGTTTCGCACATTGCAAACGGGTGTATATGTATTATACACTGGGAACCAGATACGCAGATACATACTGTACCTATATATGTACATACCTGTGTAAGTAGGTAGGTATGTACATATATGCTTTGGTGGCCGACCAAGGTCAGAGTCGGCACGAGACTCAATGCATATCGCCGCAATATCAGTCCCGACTGCACAAGTTTCTCAGACTGAGCACATTGGTCGGAAGCCAGAAACCAGCCCGGTTGCTGAAAGACGACCCGTCTCGTCTGTGTCCTCTCATCTGGGCCGTCTCGTCGTGGCCACAACAACTCTCTGGTCTGTCGTTCGCTGAGCCACGGAACCACAAGCACGGCTGGGGGTAACACTTGCTCGTCTCCCTAGACTGATTGCTTACTCCAATTCCCCAACGTGCATCTCGATGATCCGAAATGATCACATCCATGTGGAGTGTGGACGCGATCATGGCTATTAGAACCGTGCACTCGCTTTTCGGAACCTCGTCCATGCGGGAAGGCGAAGGATGGATAAACTTGAATGGGCCAGGAAAGCATGGACGGACCGTCTTGGTGTGTGTCACGTACCATCTCTGGGATAACGGTACTTAAGCGGATGGGAAGATTTCTGATGAGTAACATGTCTCGCGGCAACGGAAAGACGGACCATGTTGAGGTATTAGGCGCGTGACGTCGAACCTGCTTTTGGTATGAGCAAGGACGAAGCGATGTAGTCGATGGAAATCAAAGACTACAACATGAAGAGATGTACGAAAGTATGGTAGCGAACCAACATGACAAAACGCTGCAAAAGAAGCTAGAAGCGAGAGAGCTTGGCGATGAATAAGTTCTCATGTATGGACGGAGGGCCTCGAGTGTAATTTGTCAGACATGCAAACACGCAGTCGTCCCAGCATAAGCAAGATTTGGCGTGAAGCACGTGGACGCCATCTTGGTTCTCGCCATCCATCGCATAACAGCAGCATGTTAAAAAACATAACACTCTCTTAGCTATATAAGAATAAGAAAAATAAAAAGAAAAAAGAATAAAAAAGAATAAAAAAGAATAAAAAATTAAAGAAAAATTAAATAAAAAATTTAAAAAAAAAAAAAAAAAAAAAAAAAAAAAAAAAAAAAAAAAAAAAAAAAAAGTAAAAATAAAAGTAAAAATAAGAGTAAAAATAAGAGTAGAAATAAGAGTAAAAATAAGAGTAAAAATAAGAGTAAAAATAAGAGTAAAAATAAGAGTAAAAATAAGAGTAGAAATAAGAGTAAAAATAAGAGTAAAAATAAGAGTAAAAATATAAAAGGAATTTTTTTCTCATAGAGTCGTTGCCGTTACATGCTCTACAAGCTTAAATTTTACGGCTACATTAAAGTGGGTTTCACGTACATGGTGGACAAAAAAGGCCTAGCGTACACATGTATTCTGGCTAGCGCCACCGGGTAAATCCACCTTTTCTGCGCCAAAGCCATCGTCATCCGCCTTGCCTTTTGCCTCTTGTCTCGTGCTTGACGGGCCTGATCATATCTGCTGGCGTGCTGGTACTTTGCTCTGAACACAAACGGCCCACGACCAGATGACGAAAGTCCCTCTCTCGTCCGGCATTCCATCTCGGCCCCCTGACTTTTGTGCGAGCCGCTCGAGTTGGGGTCGAATTCTTGTCCGTCTCCTCCTCCGTCTCAACAACGTCACCGGCTGGAACGTCACCATTTCGAATATGCTCCTCCAGAACAAAAAGACCCTTACCCCGTGAAGTCCCGTTGAAGTCTCGGCCGATTGAATCGTCGACTGTCTCCACGTCCATATACATACATACTTCCGGAGGAGGGGCTGCCGCGCCGGCCCTGCCTCGATGGATTCAAATCTCATCGAATTAGCAAAGCGACATGATGATGATCGTGACGGCCCATCCGAAAGCCAGAATGCTAGACCTTTAGCAGAGGAACTTTGCGATGTTTCACCCATCCTCTACAACAACTTCGCATTCACTCCCTCGCAATTGCATAAACTTCTGACTCTGCGCAGCCTCGAAGCTCTGGACTGCTTTGGCGGTCTTCGTGGTCTGGCAGCCGGTCTTCGGACTGACGTTTCCGCTGGTCTCAGTGCCGACGAGACGAGCCTTGATGGCTCTATTTCCTTTGACGAAGCGGTAGCCGCCGGCCGAGAGTCCCGCCCCCCGGCTTTGTCTAACATTGCACCGCCGGTGGCAACGCCTCAGTCACATCGTTCACTTCGAATTGGGGACAATTCCGCCTCTCCGTTCGCCGATCGAAAACGAATATTCGGGGTTAATTGCCTTCCTCGCCGGAGACAAAAGTCCTTTCTCGAGCTTATGTGGATTGCCTTCAACGACAAACTGCTCATACTCCTCACCATTTCGGCCTTCATCTCCCTGGCCATCGGTATCTACCATTCGGTCACGGCAGAAGAAGGATCCTCCAATATCGAATGGGTCGACGGCGTCACCGTTGTTATCGCCATTATCATCATTGTCTTGGCAAGCGCTGCCAACGATTGGCAGAAGAACCACAAGTTTGCAAAGTTGAACGAGCGCAAGAAGCATCGCGAGGTGACTGTCTTCAGGTCCGGCAGAGCCCGACAAGTGGACATCACCCAGGTCTTGGTCGGCGACGTTATGCATATCGAGGCTGGGGAAGTCGTTGCGGTAGATGGCCTCTTGATACAAGCTTCGGGCCTTTATATCAATGAATCGCCCATCTCGGGCGAGTCTGGCATGGTCCACAAGACTATACCCGGCGACCACGACGCGTCACACGCCGTCCTTGCAGATCCCTTCATCCTAAGCGGTACTACAGTGTCGCGAGGCGTTGCACGCTATCTCGTGCTGTCGGTTGGTTCAAATTCCACGTATGGTCGCACTCTCATGTCCTTACACGAAGATGTCGAAGAGACGCCTTTGCAAGCCAAGCTGGGCCGGCTTGGCAAGCAGCTTATTGTTTTTGGCGCCATTGCCGGCGCCATCTTTTTCGTCATCTTGTTCATTCGATTCTTATTACGTCTGCAATCAATGGCCGATCAGGGACCATCGAACAAGGCCGAGGCCTTTTTGCAAATTCTCATCCTGTCCATCACTGTCGTCATCATCACAGTTCCAGAAGGGCTGGCACTCAACGTCACTGTGGCCCTCGCCTTCGCCACGACGCGCATGCTTCGAGACAACAACCTTGTTCGGCTCATTCGCTCGTGCGAGGTCATGGGAAATGCTACTTGTGTTTGTTCGGACAAGACGGGGACCCTCACGCAGAATCAAATGACTGTCGTTGCTGGTCGAATTGCTCTCGACGGTGCTTTCGATGATATGGATGGACCTTCCATCATTGAGGACAGACAGTCGGCGGCGACGAATTCCACCACTGCGATCAAGGATGGGTCAGCTTCACTTGTAGCAGCCATGTCCTCCGAGGTCAAGAATTTAATCAAAGACAGCATCGCCTTGAATTCCACTGCCTTTGAAAGTGACGGCTCGGAGTCATCCACGTATTTTGGGTCCAGCACCGAAACTGCGTTGCTAAATTTCAGTCGAGACCGCCTTGGCATGGGACTCTTGGGCGCTGAAAGGGCCAATTCTCCCGTCGTTGTCATGCTACCCTTTGAGTCATCACGAAAGTGGATGGCAGTACTGATCAGGCTAGCAAGTGGGAGATACAGACTCCTTATTAAAGGAGCCGCCGAGGTTGTTTTCGAATACTGTGCTTTTGTTGTTGAAGATCATACATACCAACTGACGACTGCTCGTCTATCCGAAGAGGACCGACGTCATTTCCGAGACATCATTCAGGAGTACGCTAGTAAGATGCTTCGCCCTGTCGCGATTGCTTACAAAGATTTTGACGAATCTGAAGTATTCGAGCATCCTAGCGACGATCCAGCGTCCATCAACCTTGAGTGGCTTGCGTCAGGCCTGATCTTGATCGGCCTCTTTGGACTGCGTGATCCATTACGACTGGAGGTCATCAATTCGGTGAAGAAGTGTCAGGAGGCCGGGGTGTTTGTCCGTATGGTCACGGGAGACAACTTTCTCACTGCAACGGCTGTTGCTAGCGAATGTGGCATTTACTCCAGCGGCGGTATTGCCATGGATGGGCCAACGTTCCGCAAACTCAGCTCCGAGCAGCGGGATGCCGTCATTCCCCGCCTTCAAGTTCTGGCCAGATCCAGTCCGGAGGATAAATTGCTTCTTGTGACTCATTTGCGGTCCATGAACGAGACCGTAGCTGTGACGGGAGACGGAACAAACGACGCGCTGGCCCTCAAAGCAGCAGACGTCGGTTTCGCCATGGGCATCCAGGGCACCGAGGTTGCCAAGGAAGCGGCTTCTATTATTCTGCTGGACGATAACTTTGCTTCCATCGTCAAGGCACTCAGCTGGGGCCGCACCATCAATGATGCAGTGAAAAAATTCTGTCAAGTAAGTTCATCACACGCCCCTCTTGGTTGCGCGTCTCCGGGAAGGATCAAGGCTAATACGACGGGCTCTCCAGTTTCAATTCACCATTAATATTACAGCCGGTATTCTTACAATAACCTCCGAACTCGTGGGCGACTCCATTTTCACAGTCGTCCAGTTGTTGTGGATCAATCTTATCATGGACATATTTGCATCTCTAGGACTGGCTACGGATCACCCATCACCAGAATTCCTCAAACGCAAGCCAGAACCACGCAATGCGCCCATCATCAACATAACCATGTGGAAAATGATTCTTGGTCAAGCACTGTATCAGCTCGCTGTCATCTTTGTGGTGCATTATGCCGGATGGGACATCTTTGATCCACATACTGAGACAGAGATCGAGAAGTTACAGACGCTGGTGTTCAACATCTATGTCTGGATGCAATTCTTCAACCAGCACAACTGTCGTCGGGTCGACAACAAACTCGATATTTGGTACCAGGGAGTCCTTCGAAATCCTTGGTTCATTGGTGTCCAGATCCTCACTCTGGTCGGTCAATTTGTCATCATATTCAGGGGCGGTGAAGCTTTTGACACTGTTCCCTTGACTGGAGCGCAATGGGGATGGAGCCTGCTGTTTGGAGGACTAACGATTCCACTTGGCGCCCTGATCCGCCAAATTCCCGACAGACACGTTGCCTCATTCTTCCGGCACGTCGGACGCTTCCTTCGCTGGCTCACCCTGCCCGTTCGAAATTGCTCCTGCTTATCTGTTCTGCACACCCGAAGCAGTCATCGTAAGGCCGCCGGAGAGGCGCACCAGAAATCACCACCTGGCTCTTCGCAAAGCGGTACCACTGCCAATAATATCGATACTCATAAGACGTCAAAGCGTCGAATAAGTCGCTCCACGCAAAGCGACACCTCGACGCACCAAAACCACACATCTGAGTCAGTGGCGGAAAGAACGCATGCCAGCGATGAAATAGATATACATCTTGACGCCTTGATACAGGCTGCTCGTCTGGGCTGCTCCATTGGCAAGCACATCCTGGAATTACATCCACAGACATTGCAGGACGACCCTATTCTCCTCCCCAGGACCAATGTCGACATACCGCCCAGCCAAGACCCATGCCTCAACAGGTATATGGCCAAGTCGCGCGAAGAGGAACAGCCACGACGGCGACGGAGACAACCAGCCCGGAATGTTTGGGTAGAGCCCACACGACCACGACCTGTCGTTACTTCTCAGAAGCCCCATGTCACATTGGAGAGCTTTCTACGATCGAAGCGGAGATGAAGGAGATTTAAAAAGTTCGTCTGGGAAGCAGGCGCGCAACCACTTTTATTTCTTTTTTCTATATATATATATATATATTTTTTGAATAGCCAAGTCATATAAAGGGACTGCATTTTGGGATAGCATATACATCGGTTGTTGGGAAATCGGATTTTGACACCTCCGCCACGACGACACGACATCATTCGCATATAAAAAAATATAGCATTTTGTAATTTAAAAATATACAAAACATGTATACTGATGTATATAATCTTTTCTTTATTCATGATACTCGTAGTAGAGAGCTGAGATTCAGCGCTTTCTATGAATTCGAACAGCAGTGCTCGGGTTAGTGACAGTCATGGCATTCGTTGGCAACTCTGCCTACAGCCGTGACTGATGGAACAATTCCCAGAGATGGCCCCGGTTTGCCATCAAATCACCATACGTTCCTTGCTCGACCTTGCAGCCTTTGTCCAGGACTACAACCTCGTCCGCCATTTGCATCATGTCGACACTGTGGGTTGCTACCACGACAGCCATGCCGTCTTGTTGCCAGCAAGACGATTGGATAAGCGATTTCAGGGCTTTGCAGATATCAGAAGTGCTCTCCGAGTCCAGAGCACTAGAGGGCTCATCCAAAACAAGAAGACGAGGCCGCCTTGCCAACGCGCGAGCTATATTTACTAGCTGAGCCTGTCCGCCCGATAATGCCTGTCCTCCATCTCCAACGATGGTGTCGTATCCATCGGGGAGCGAAACGATAAAATCGTGGATGCCTGATACTTTCGCAGCCTGCGTCACGATCTCCTGGACAGAAATAGGACATGTAGCGGCGATGCCGTATGCTATGTTGTCTCGAATGGTTGCCGGAAACAGAAATGGTTGCTGGGGTACATAAGCCATCTTTGAGCGCACATGTTGCAAGTCAAGAATGGAGTACGGCACACCTCCAAAACGCAATGAAGATTCTGAGATTCGATTCTTGGTAGTAAACGAGGTGTCTGGTGTTGTCAAACCGAGGAGAAGTGACAGCATTGTGGTTTTGCCGCTACCAGACGACCCAACAATTGCTACCCACGAGCCCGGAATGATGGTATAAGTTACTTCGCTCAGGATTCTAGCTGAGCTTTCTGCAGAAGTCAAGTTGACATTTCTCATCTGGATTGGCAAGGGAGAGTCTGGCCGTACTAAAAGTCGTTTGCCTGTGTCGATACTTGTCGTCAAGTCTGCGTAGCGAAGAAGTTCAGTCGCTGCCACACGTGCACCCGTGAGCTGCGGAAGTCCATTCAAAAGCTCGAAGGAAGTGCCAATGCTAAAAAGTAAAAGGTTGATGACCTGAAGCATATCGCTCACACCTATATTGCGAGTCTCTTGCGCTATGAGTGACGTTCCGTAGTAAAATATCAGTGCGGTGAGAGGCAAGCTGATGGAATGGTAGAGTCCAAACCACGGACCGGTGTATATTGCCCTTTGAAGTCCTATTTGCCAAGCCTTGTTCGACGTAGTACTCTGCTTGCCGTAGAAATACGGGCCTAATCCGAAGGCACGGATGAACGAGAAGTTCAGCAATATATCTTCCAAAGTGACGCTCGAGTCTGAAGCAGCTTCATTGCACCTTTTCTCCCATTTTGAACTGACTCCGACATACATCTTAATAGCCAGGACGTAAAGAGGCAGGGGCGAGAGCGCGACCAGTGCGAGCTGCCAACAGATTGCCATTGCCCATAGAACGGATATGGCCAGGATTGCAACAACAACCATTGAGATTGGCACGAATTGGCTTAATATGATGCGCATTTCTTGAGCATTTCTGTCGAGACATCGGCTAAGCTGCTTTGGATTGTCCCACGTGGCTCGACACCACAAACTTGGCTGGTCCAATACTTTTCCAAAAATGTCTTGTCTAAGTTGGTCAACCCATGTTTGGCTGACCTTTTCAAATAAAAAGTGTCCTCCGCCAGTGCAAATGCCATCGGTAACGGCGATTCCGATGAGATATACCGCCCATCTGAATCCCTGCTGGAGCTTGTTTGTCTTGAACCACATGGCACCCATCAACTTAGCCAGGCAGAAAGAGAATGCAGGTGTTGCAGCTGCAGCCACTAAGCAGAGTAGGAGAGCCAAGGCGCAATAGAGGCGATCCTTGAGGCCCAGGGATGGCCATACGGTTGAAAGTATGTCTCGAACAGAGTTGTATGGCAGAGGATCCGGGAGATCGGTCGGCTGTTCGAACTCTGTATTTCGATTTTTGCAGCCAAGCTGTCTCGTCGTCAAAGTGCCATTCGCGAAACTCAAATCAGACAGGTAAGGAAAGCTGGGATCTGTCTCCCTTGTAGAAGACGCCGATCTTCCATGGGATTGAGTTTTTCCAGGTGTCGAGCTTGTATCCGTCGCATAAAAATGTCTGTCTAAATAGGATAAGAATTGTTGCTTCTTTCCTGTCAGATCATCTGTTATCCGCCAACCATCACTTAGGCTTATGGGCGTTTCCTCTGTACGAGAATTTGGAATGCTGCTGTTTCTGCCAGCCGAAAATCCTATGAATGAAAATGAACGCAAACTATTTTTTTGGTGTTCTGTTGCGCAACGCGAAGACGCAGGGCAAGCCGAGCTTTTCAATTGACGATTTGCTGGCATCACGCTGGCGACATTTGAGGTACTGCGCCTAGTTGAAGGAAAGGGCACTGCGGCTACGTCTTGAAGATGTCGCATGCGTCCTTGTCGAGTTATCGTACCAGACTTCATAATAAAGACGAAATCCTCATCTCTTATATTTGACATGTCGTGCGTAACGATGATTGTAGTCTTGTCTCTTCGCCATTCCCTGATGGCATTCATCACAGTGAATTGGCTAGCAGAATCTAGAGCACTCGTTGGCTCATCAAGGATCAGTATCGCCGGATTGCGCAACCAAGCTCTGGAGAGGGCAAGCCTTTGTCTTTGTCCACCGCTGAGGTTAGAGCTTTTCGGGCCGACGATTGTATCCAATCCGTTGTGCAGTTGTAATACTGTGGACTCCAGTTGGGCAAAAGCACAAGCTTCTCGAATATCCATTGCAGTGACATTCTCTGGACATCTAGAGCCATATGCTACATTATTGAAGAATGAATCGTGAATGACAGGGTTGTTCTGTTGGATCAACGAAATATGCCTTCTCAGGCAGCTGGGCTGGATCTGATGAATAGGATATCCATCAATCAACACCTCCCCGGCGGTAGGCGTGAGCAGATTGGTCATTAGGCTGCATAAAGTACTTTTCCCGGAACCGCTATCTCCTACCAGAAATGTCAGCTCATTTGGTGGAATCTGCATAGTTACTCGTTTTACAACGTTTTCTGTGACATTTGACTGGTAGGCAAAATCGACCTTTGCTCATTGTCAGTCACTCACAAAAAAAAAAAAAAAAGAAAAAGAAAGAAAAAGAAAAGAAAAGAAAAACAGGACCAAAGCTTACTTGGTTCAGCTGGATCTTGCCAGCACACGTATGCAATGCGATGCTGCCCTTGGCGGGGACTGGGGCGTTTGACACTTTCTCCGACTGAGCCAAATGTCGAAGAAACTGAGCGGCCGACTTTCCTTTGGAGCATACCAGCCAATGACTAGCAAACGACTCGACCCCGTGAAATGCTGTGAGCACCGCATAAAAGGTTGTCACAACGTGTCCGGGCGACAGACCTTGTTCCACCAGAGCGAGCCCGTACCAAAATCCCAGAACGAAAATGGCTATCGACCAAAAGGCGACACATCCCATTTGTATTGAATTGCAGCGAGCTTGTGCCGAGAAATGACCAGAAGCAAGTCTAAGAGCATGACCATACGTCTTCTTCTCTCGTCCTGAGCCACAAAATACTCGAACAATATCTATGCCACTGAGAGAGGCGGCGGCCACTGTAGAAGCGCTTTGCAGGCATTGCTTTTGAAGTAACATCTCGGAATCAAGGTTGCGAGTAGCAAGAGCCAATACTACGAAAGACACAGGAAGAGTAGACAAAAGAACCAAAGTCAGTTTCCATGAGTAATAAAAAGCGATACCGAGGGATGCACATGAGGTGATAGTATCGCATATGAGCAGACCCAACACTTGTGACAGTGCTGACTGGAGATCGCGCGTCTGCCTGTTCCAACATCGAAATTAGCCGAGGAACTCTCTTGAGAAGTGGCTGTCATGTTATTCTGTGAGCCTTCTGAACCTACGTATGGATCCTGATGTGCAGACCCTCGATCCCGTCTTGAAGATGACCAAACCATTCCACATTTCTGGAGAGAAGGCCCGAGGTGACTTCGATTCTGACTTGGTTGGCCTGAAGCTCGCCAAATATAGTCCAGAAGCTGAGAAAGGAAGTATTTGCCATCCAGTTGCTGAGTCCGAGTCCTACAAGGACGATACACCATCTCGACACCTCCGCAAGAGCGGATTCTTGAGAACGTGTCCCGTCTGCGAGCTGAGAAACAACTTCAAATATACGACCTAGGAACACTGAGAGCAATGTCTTCAGAGAAGCAACCAAAGCGGTCGCTGCTAGAGCAGCTAGGAGAATTCCCGCATGGGCTTTTCTTGTGAACGAAAACAGACTTGTCCAAGAGCAAAAGGTGATGGCCTTGGAAGTTGCCGGACGATTGGAAAAAATAGTCGGCGAAAGAGGTCGGTCTGAGCAAGAGGAGATGCTCTTGATATCCATAGTTTTGGTACGGCAGTCACTCAGTGGAATATCCTCTTTCGGCGGCGACGTGGACTTGATAGTTGAGGGAAAAGACCTAGTTTTGTCATGATGCTGGCGAGAAAGCCAGTGAATGATGAGAACTTGCTGCAGTGAGACATGTCGTCGTTGTGAAATTGAATTGCATCACGGGGTGGACGGTTCTCAGAATAATACCATGCACACATTGTGTGGACGTGGCAGCGTTGCTATTGTCTAAGGACATGATTATATTCTGTTCTGAACAGCAAATGGAGTATCGCCTAGCAGGGAACAACCATGTCTCAAACAAGCAAGCGCAAGGGGGCACACAAATACGATGAAAGCCAAATCATCGTGTGCATCTCAGTTATTGCGTTGAGAACTGGAGGCGTCGACCAAAAAGTAGTTGAACCATATGGGAGTCTTGCTATTGGGGCAGCACTTTCCTTGCTATTCGGGCAGCAGAAGCCGGATTAGGTTTAGCGTGAAATGGGACAAAAGAGTAAATAAATCTATAATAAATCTAATAAAATAGGGAACAATATAGGATAAATTATAGAATTTTATAAAAATTTATTTCTAAATATATATAATATTATACTATTTCTATATATTTTATATTATTTTATATAAATAAAATATACTTATTTTAAGTATATAATTAATTTATAATTTATTAAAAGTATATATTAATAACTAAAAAAAGTTTTAATTTTATTTTAGTTTACTTTTATTTTCTATATAAAATATAACTTTTAATTATAAATTATAGTTATTTAAAATATTTATTAAAATAAAAATATAAAAAATATTATTTTTAATTTAATTTAAATACTTTAAAAGTAAAAACTTATATAAATAAATAGTACTAAGTTTATCTTATTTTTAGATTTTTATCCCTTTTATTATAATTTTATATAGAGTTTATAAATAATTATTACTTATTCTTACTAATTACTTTATAATAAATTAAATAAAATATATATAAAAATATAGTCTTTTTCTATACTTAGAATTAATTATAAGGTATTTAAAACAGCTTACCTTATATTTTTACGAATTGTATTCGAATTATTATGTATTATAGTGTTGTTTAGAAAATAAAGTGGGGCGGGCTGCTGCCCGAATAGCAAGGAAAGTGCTGCCCCAATAGCAAGACTCCCATATGGCTTTGCAGGTGTATGCGAACTTGGGAAGGTGCTTTGGTCTCTCGATTTCTGTTTGTAGTAGTCACTCCACCTTTACACAAAAATACCCTGCGTTATTGGCTGGTAAGTGGGATATTGAGCATAAAGGTACTTGGTCATCTCTTTCTCTCTCTTCTTTTTCTTTTTCCAGCCGATTGAATGCAACTGACGTATTCTTGTTTAATGATATCCAGTCTGGTTAAAAGGTGCTCTTAGGCTGGCTTACCAGTCTTGTTATATCCTCAAACTGGCTTAAGAGCTAGCTCAGCATTACGTAGGTAGGTACCAAGTAGCTAGGTACTAGGTAGGTACCTAGCTGCGCGGACCCGGCTCCTGGTGACAAAATGAGCAGCCATCATAGATTCTATAAGTATTTTACGTGTCTTAGAAGACCTAATAATACTTATAGTTGTTAAGAATTGTCACTAATCTGTCACCAGCTATGACCAGGAACTGGCGTGGCGCGCGTAGGTAGGTAGGTACCTACCTAGGTAGATGAGCTATTATGTCATACGTCCGGCGTCTCTAACTGCCCCTCCAACAAAATTTCCCACCCCGCGCTAGTGTACAATTTTATCATTGATTCTTGAACGACGCAAAGATATTATTGCTTGCCAGCTCTTTCTCGCAACCCTAAACTTTTCAACTGCACATCGCGATAGATTTCAACAAAGAAACTACAGCATATCTCAACCAAAATGGACCCAATGGAGAGCATGTCAGTCTCGGGGGGGCATGTGCCCAAGGGGTTCGACGCGGAGGAAGCAGGAAATATGGAAGATGTGCGTTATGACTCTGACGTGACCAAGCGTCAAATGCGACACTGACCTAGAACGACTTTGAGAATGTAGATGGAGAAACAGTTTGCTGTCAAAGGTTCGCCAACTCTTGCATCTGTCCGTGGAAATAAACTCGCTCGCTAAGTCTGCAGGCAGTCGTTCAGCATATGCAGACATACTGGTCTATTCTCGAAAAGGTCAAGGGTTCAAGTTTGCGGCTTACGAAAATGGACGATGAAATCTATGACCATCTCAAAGAAGCTTTCCCCGAATTCAATCCAGCGGCCACCATCGACGAAGATGATATGAAGAGCAAGGATGGAAAGCAGCGCTGGAGAAACTTCATGATGGCCTACGAGAAGAAGGTTGATGACTATAACTTTGGCACGATGGTCCGAAATAATTCCAAGGTGGAGTATGAGGAAGACACAACTATTTTTGGTATGGACTCAATTACTTTGACTGTATCCGACTGCTACCAGCCGGTGCCTTTTACTGATATTTGTTTTACATGCAGTCCCGCGCATGCAATTTTATGCCATAGAAATCGCGAGGTGAGCGCATCTGGTCATTCCCAACTGTGACTTATAGAAGTTCATTTTATAACGTATGCGAAATTTAGGAACAAGAACGGATTGAACGACTGGATTTTCGAGCAGGCCCAGGCTGAAAAGGCAAAGTCGAAATAGAAGTAAAGAGGCTGTTTGATTTGACGACCTCCGCCGTTCCGCGAGTGCTGGGCAAAAAATTAAAGAATGAAGCACATATTACGACCACCTAAAAATTCCAGGCCATCAGTATCCTGTCTCTGTCGATTGTCTGTTGTGGTTTGTGTCTTACGATCTAATGTGAACCACGAATATTTGCTCTACGGGCGTCATTATGTCAATAAAATGCCCGAGGACTCATCGTGGGGCATCACAAAATCGTAGCTGTCTACTATGTATTACTGGCACGGAGACACTCAAATACGTCATATATCGACACGGGGCATCACATTTTTCCAGTGCACGTTCCGAAATTCTTTCGTTGTCATGATGACGTGGTCTGAGTCTGAAAATTAGCACATATAGCTTCGCAATTGATCTTTTCCTTCATTTACATTGTCAAACTTCAGACATGATACAATGAATCGTCTTCGCACATTGCGTTGTCTGACCACCAAGGGACCATAGCATTCCCAAAATGGTGAATATGAACAGCCGCCTGCTATGTCGAGACTGAGAAAACCCTGGATTGACCACAAACTGGGTCAACCTCAGACGCACGCAACGCTCTCGCCGTAAAGACTGTGAGGATGTCCTATGACTATGCAGCATGAAGTGCCCTCAAGAGCAATGACTCATCACAATCGCAAGCTTGCTCTTCGACCCGGCTACTTCACCACATACACTCGGTACTGACCGAACCCTAGAAAAGTCTGTCTGGAGAGTAGAAACGAAAGACCGACGATTCGAAGAAAAGCAGGAGGAAACTGTGGCGGAATTTGAACATGACTTGAATCCGCAGTAGGTGATGCAAGCAAAGACATACCATTCCCATGTACCTCTAATTCCCCTGAATCTTGCCCTATTGGGTCCGCAGAACATGTGCTCGGTTTTCCTCCGACAGAAGCGGCTAGGCAGCATCAAGCACACTGTCTACGAGAGGTAATTCATGATACCTAAGAAAAGAAAATTTCCACTTTAAGATTTCAGAGCATGCTGGATTTGAACAGCAATACCGTCATGGCTACTGGGGAGTGGCCGTGGTTGTTAGGTCGGAACCCCGCGTTGATGACGTCTTTAAGGCACACAGGAAACGATGCCAGACAAATTAAAATATTGGAATTGAAGTCGAACCTCTATCAATTTCTCTGTGGACCTGTAACTGCCTCTAAGCTCGTTGACTCAACCATGATTGTGGGATACTTGCAAGATGAAGGGGGAAAAAAAGAAAATAGTGGCTGTTCTTGAAGACGATGGCATAATGACTACTTGGAAGATGAATCAGCTCATCCACCGGGACGGCAAGAACTGGCACAAGTCATCAAGAAAACGCGTGTTGTGAGAGACGAACGGCGAGAGATGAAAGACAAGGGGGGATAATCAGACGACCTACATGATGATGGCGCCATGCTAGTCACAAGGCATGGGACATTAGAAAAGGCTGCGGCGGCGTCTTGGCAAACGCCGTACGCTTCGCTTCCGCGGCGCAGGCTCAATGGGTTGCGATTGCGGCTCGACGGGAGCAATCGCTTGTTAGATTAGATCCGTGGATAGACATGAACTACGGGGAACCATTGAGTAAAAAGTTACAGATACGGCATTTTGTTTGGGCACCTGTGCAAAACTAGCGTCATTCATTAATTCAGACTTTTTCTAGGCACTTGACACATCGAGTAACTTTGGCTGCTGCAACTTTTTGACTCATTACGCTGATGATGCTCCCGCGTGCGGTCGCCGCATGACATCTTCATTTTAGGCCTGTCCGAGTCCCAGATGTTCAGGGTCAGCTCGGACAATTCTCACGGTGTTGGTGTGGCCCATGCCTCCCTTCCAGCCCTGCACAACTACCACAGTGTCACCAGGTGCAAGAACTTTGAGTTCTAATGCGTGGTTGACAGCCCACTTGATGCGCTTGTCGACATCTTCCTGCCAGTTGACCTTTTCAAAATCCGGCTTCGCTTCAGGGAACAGGAACGGGTAAACTCCACGATACAGGTGGCCGAATCGGGAAGTCGTTGCATTTCGAGTGACCATGAGAATGGGGCAAACAGGGCGGTATTTGGAAAGCAGCTTTGCGGACTCTCCGGAAGTTGACAGGACAATGATACCACCGGCAGCAAGGTCAAGTGAGGCTCGTACGGCGGCCATGGCACAGGATTCGACGGTTTTGACGGGGCGCTTGGCCAATGTGCACATTTCTTCAAAGTGCGAGACATAAGGAATGGAGTTTTCGGCCTTCAGGCACGCCTCGTGCATTTCTCGCACAGCTTCGCAAGGGTAGCTGCCCTTGGCCGTTTCACCGGACAACATGACGCAGTCAGCTCCGTCAGTAATGGCATTGCCCACATCGCTGATCTCGGCACGGGTGGGACGAGGATTCTTGATCATGGACTCGAGCATCTGAGTCGCGCAGATGACAGGTTTTCCAGCAATGTTGCACATGGCAATGAGCTTCTTCTGTGCTGCGAAAACTTCAGCAGCAGGGATCTCAATACCCAAATCACCTCGCGCTACCATGACACCATCAGTCTCCTCCAGAATTTCCGGGAAGTTGTTGAGACCTTGTCGGTTTTCAATCTTGGCAATGATTTGAATTTGCTTGCCCTCTTCACCCAATACCGTGCGGATGTCTTTGATATCTTGAGCACGGCGGATAAATGATGCAAACACCATGTCCACATTGTTCTTGACACCGAATTTCAGGTCGGCCTTATCCTTTTCAGACAGGGCCGGAAGATCGACATCTGTGTTGGGCAGGTTGACGCCCTTTCTCGATGAGATGAAACCGTTGTTTCTGGCGCGGACCTCGACGGTCTTGTCGTCCTTGATACTCAGTACATCGAAGGCCAAGACGCCATCGTCAACGTAAATGACACGACCGGGCTCGATGACCTTGGTGATGTTCTTGTAGTCAACGTACCTGTAACGTTTCGAAAATTGTCAGTCTTGACTAATATCGAGATTGCGCGAAAAGTAAACGGACGCGGGTGAAAGGAGGACGCGCTTCCATGAGGAAAGGCTGAATGCTCACATGTTCTCAGTGTCACAGCAAGTAGAGTACTTCTCGTCAGTTGTGAAGTTCATGACCTTGCCGGCCGAGATGGGAATGTCCTCATCATTTGTCGTGTTACCAGTCCGGATCTCAGGACCTTTGGTGTCAAGAGCAATGGCAACGGGGCGACCAGCATGGCACTTCACCGCTGCTCTAGTGTTGTCAATGACGGACTGATGGTAGTCGTATGAACCATGAGAAAAGTTCATTCGAACCACGTTGAGTCCTGAGTCACGCAGCTTGTTGATAGCTTCGACGGAATTGGTCTTGGGTCCAATCGTGCAGATGATGGAAGATCGGCGGTAATTGCGCTCGGGGCTGTAGGCAGTATCAAGCGAAGCCAGCCAGGCGACTCTGCCACCGGTGTCGAGGTGGTCTTTCTGGGCAGCAGCCATGGTGCTGAGTGAACGGGATTGACTAGTCGCCATTGTGAGAGAGATATCGCGTCTGTTCTATGATAAATAAATGGGCCTTAATGGAGAATCTACTTCATCTAGAAGCACGCGTAGTTTACAAACTCCGGACGACACGGTGAGGGGCTAGGTTGAAGAGCAACCAAAAACGGTGGGAGCTGTCTGTGTGAAATAAGAAAGGGCACAAACCTGGAAGGAGAAAGACAGCTCGTCAACAGAGCCAAGAAATGAACCAGAAAGACGAATAGCGAGAGAGTCTATGTCAAAGTTGCTGGCTCTATTTCTTTGGGCAACGGGACTTTGAACAGAAGGAAGAAGAACGATGGACCGAGCGAGCGAGCGAGTTGGGCGAGGGAAATGGGGGAGACGAGCAAACAAATGACTCTGGTTGAGACAAAGCTACGAATGGTGGGGGTTTTCCAAGTGCTGTGCTTTCTTTCTGTTGGCGGGGTTCGACTTGACAGCACAGGGGACACCCCGCTTGTTTGCGGCCTGGTCTGGGCTTATTTTTTTTTATTTTTTTTTTCTGCAGTTCGTCGTACTGGGCTAGGCGCATAACTCCAATAACTCCGCTGGTCATTCGGTCAAGGATAACAAGGATAAGGAAGCCCAGGGTTGTTATCTTTGGATGGGGTCAACAGTAAGACGTAATCTAGGACATGGCGGAACATGTTCAAGAATGCTAAAATAACACAATTTAATCCTCCTTTATTATATACATATATATGTATGTACATATGTACATTTTACCTTGTATTATTTTGTGAGACGCGACTGGCTGAAGACAGAATCGGCGTCCAAAGACTTGCTTGTAACCGTAATACGAGTCAGACGGTCTCATTTATTCAAGGATTTGACACGTCGTAACATCCTCGTGCCACATGCCATACAACATGCATACATTTTCCCGCAGTAACCTGGCCATAAAACTACTTGGCACGCAGCAGGAGTGAATGCTTGGGCCCCACCGTCTCCGACCGAGGGACAAAAAGAAAGTCTAAGCCAGCCAGCTCTCAACAAAAACTATAACAGGATTGGGTAACGGAACGGTTTCACGGAGACCATCGTCGCCATCATTAAGTCAGCAGGAGCAATGGGGAGTATAATCCAGGCTGCTATCTAACGGGGGACGCTTATCTCGATAGACTTTCATAAGCTCTGCTACTTTAGCTCTACCTGGGCAAGCAAGCTCTGAGCGACTAAATTCTATTACTTCTTATATAATTTATAGCTTATAGCTTTGTTTTTAACATCCAATGCTAAGAATACCCTCGGTTTATTCTTAAATAGACTTAGTTTAATTATGCTCTGCTATAATGTTCTAATAAGCTAGATTGCATAAGGGTCAGTTAACAGTTTATATAGTGATTGCTTTATTTTCTGTACAGTCTCCACTCTAGATAAGGCATTTTAGTGGAGTAACTCACGTGCCTAGAAAGCTACATTTCTGTACCTCCCCTCTTTATTATCTAATAATGCATGCATTATAGGTACCTTATACATATACTAAATTATGTGAGATATAATTGCGGAGTACATAAGGTACAGGACTCTGTATTATCTATAATGCATCTTAGGTACTCAGATGTTCTTAAAAAGGCACCCAATCAGATACAGGCGGTACATTAGTGTAGCCTTCTGGGCACCAAGGGGATACTTTATGCAACCTCCATAGAATCGTCTTAAATGCCGTCTTTTCGAGAGTCATCAGCAGGCTATTAGCTGCTTCAACAGCTTGTTCCTCCCCTGTTGATGTATGCAAGAATGACGGTAGGCCTGTCAATGGTATGGGTTCTCCTCATCGGACATCTATGGCAATGCACACCGAGCGTTCTACGAAATCCTGTTCTGCAACACCGAATAGTTTCATAGGATCATTTCCGAATCGCAACATGAAGGCCTTATTCACTGGCCCACCGCCCCCCATCGCCGCGTCGATTATAGTCAGGGGGCAATCTTCTAGCGTCTCCGCTCATGATTGCGATTCTAATTCAGATCATAATCGACTTGCTCAGATGGAAAGGTCTACAGGCTTTGCCATGTCCGACCAGTCGCGAACCGGATATTCATCGTATTATCAAAGACCAGATCCTGTCTGGCGTAATCTTCGACGACGCCAGCGTATTCTCGAAGATGATATTCAGCAGCTCTTAGACTTTCAGTCATCAGGATTGTTGTCTGGCCTCCAGTTGGACGAAAAACGTCCGACCAGCGATCTTGACAATGATAGCGACACCGGGAGCAGCACACCGACTGGGACCTTCCACTCCACTGTAACATCACGATCCAAGATGCAAAAAAGCTTGTACTTGCCTCCGCGATCCACACCAGAAGGCAACGTCGTCCCTGTCAGACAACCGGCCAAAGATCGTCCGCCTGGACTAAAGACCGCTCGAAACGGCTTGCGCACAGCGATTAAGTCACTCAGGGCACTTCGCTCAGAGGAAAAAGAGCACATTGTCGCCGCTATCACGGAGAGGGAATCAGCCCTTCAACATCTTGATGATCTTAGTAGCCGGCGACTTGGCATATTGTCCGAGCTGACGGCGTACGATGGCGATGGAGAGGAGCTCTTGGCAAAAGAGCTTCGGGAACTTGGTGAAAGGCACAATTTCGTTGACCAAGAGATAACCAGACTTGAAGAACAGCTCACGGGATTGCGAAGGCAGCGGCTCTGGTTACGGGACAAGATGCGTGATATACAAGGGAAGAGGGAAGCAGGTCTCAGTGGGTATCGAGGCGCCCTCAGAGATGTGGACTCGGAGTTGAGTACGTTGATGAAGCTGCCGCCCGTCCTACCACTCGACCCAGCTATACAGGGTGAAGGTGGCGAGACTCTCCAAAAAGCCTTGGCTTCAGCCGGTGGTCCCGAGTTCCTGAGTTTGAATCATGAACGACGGAGGCCTGAGTTGGCCAAGGCTTGGTGGGAAGCTGAAATTGCTATTTTAGAGAAGAGGAGTTTAGAAGTGGATGAAGAAATGCAAGCATTAGACAAAGGCTCTGCATTATGGAGGGATGTGTTATCTTTAATTTCAAGCTTCGAATCCGACCTTCGACAGACCGTGAAGAACCAACTCTCATCAAACTCCAGTCTATCCGCCAAAGGCAAGGAGAAGGCATATACAGAGGAGGAGAGTATCCGTTCCCAAGTCGCAATCATGGGCAACGTTCTTTCAGAACTGGAGCACGCTATGGAATTGGCCGAGTCGAATAGATGGAATCTGCTAATATGTGCAATCGGGGCTGAATTGGAGGCTTTTAGGGAAGCCGTCGATGTCTTAAACACTCTTTTACCTCAGCAAAATGAATTGCCATCAGGTTCTATCAATACGACGCCGTATGATAGTCAACCTGCTTTCGCCAGCCACCACGACGGACCGCAAGACCTTTACAAGTCGCACGTGGATGACAGCAATACACAATCCGTCAGTACTGTTATACCCACAAATGTGGCCGAATATGAGGGCGGAGCTTATGACAGACCGCAGAGCGAGGCCAGTGAAAACGAAATTCCTTCAGAGTTTCTAGCAGAGCATGATTGACAATTGGGGGAAAGTTAAAATACAGCGGAGAAGCACCGTTATACAGCACTAGCCTTGCCAAGGTCACGATAAACGCCGCGGTGCTGGTTAAGTATCTATGGCTACTCTGCATAGGTGACATCAAGATGAAAGCTTCTTTAGAACGTGTAATTTGACTGAATTTTCCCTTTTGCCCGACGACACCAGAGCTGTTCACAAAACCATTGCACAAGAAGACGCAACACATGCGTCATAAAGCCAGGAAACCTAAGCACTCCAGAAATGCAATTGACTCGAATACTTAGCCACTTAATACAGAGAAAAGCTATAAAAAAGAAAGTATCCTGGAAAGGGGACTGCATTGAATTTACACTCTACGTACGACCGTCGATAGCCCTCTCTTTCCTGGAGCATTGAGCATTACGCGGCCGCAGTTACAAGCGGCGCCCAATTCTCGTAAAAGATCATCGCCTTCGTTCAAAAAACCCGCTGGATCCCGCAATGGCGACTGACTGATCCATGACCCATTCGCCAACACCAAGATACTTGTCGATCCATTTGGAAACGTCGTTGTTTTCACCAGCTACTTTGTCTGTCTTGAAACTAGGCCTGGGACCTCCCATAAGCGGGCAGACGTAAGCAAAATATAGTGGTGAGATTTGAGTTTTGTAGTCGCCAGATACTCACGTCAATCCGGTCGATCGCTTCATACCCGCCAAGAAGGCAGAGACTGAAACCATGCATGGTTAGTCATCCCATAGCAATCGTACATAGAAAGGGGAAGAAAGACGAGCAGCATACTGAGCACGGCATCGAATGCGTAATGTGTTAAGCGCCCAACCTTTGACCACAGTCCAAATGTCAGCAAGTTGAGGAGCTGTAATATCCTTAGACTAATAATCCAAAGAAAATGAAATGCTGTTTCGTATGTATGTAGGCAACGTCGATGACGCCGCCGCCGACAAACGAAAGAGTGATGTGGTCTCTGTACGTACCACCATAATTGCTAGCACTTCCTGTTCAAACAGGACGTACTGCCTGCCTGTCCGAAACCGAGCGACGGCCAAGATACTTGGAAATAAAACAAATCTTCACGGTGAATTAGGAGACTGGGATCCTATCGCGGGACTTTGAAGATGTAACGGCGGGCACTTGTGTAGGTGGTATAAGCATCATGATCGCCGAGGCTAGGTCTGGCAAGATGCCTGTCAATTCACGTGAGCGTGTGTTTCATATTAAAGTGTAGTTCTTTGTTCTAATTTATTGATAGTAATTAAAATATTTTACACTCTTATAGTAAGCAGTATACTACCCTGTAGGTCTTTTTTATCTCATTAAATTATAAGATATATTATAAAACTAGTATGTATATTTATGAATTTAGTTAAAGGTTTTAAGCATAGCTAATGCTTTTAATCGTTTTAACTATGCAAAAGTATAGCACTATATAGTACTAGAAATAATACTCAAATAATATATGTCTTAAGTATCTACACTTAAACTAATTTTTATGTATATTGCTAACTTATTTTTATGTGTATCGCTAAGTTTTTAAATTAGCTAGCTAGATACTTTTTTATAGTATACATTAAACTAAGTTTTGTTAAAACATTATAGTAACTTAATTTTATAGTAATATAGTAACTTTCTGAGCTGCTTTAATAAATAACACTCTGTATTATCTTTGTCTAAAATTAAAGTTTAGAGTTAATATTTAACATTTTTTAAAAAAAAACTAAAAAACCTATTAATTTAAATTATAAAATATATAGAGATAGGCTAGAAATGGTTTAATTAATTATAGACCTCTAATTAGTGCTTTTTTAAATAAAGACTCTATAATTACTAGATTTAGCTTACTTAAGTATAAGTATATATATATAAAACTAACTATTTTAAATAACTTATTTTTTCTATTGTATTATATATATAAGAGGTACTAGTGATGTATGTGCTTAATTTCGTATATAATACTTATTTTAAAATAAGAAAGTAAGAATACTTTACTTTATATTTCTATAAAAATAGTAATCATACTTTAATGCTAAATTATAAATACATTTAAACTAGTTTATAGCGTTATTTATTCTATAAAATATTTAAAAGCTTTGTATCTATATATTATTTTTAGGATCAGAATGTTGCTATTTAAGAGCCTTAGCTCAATGCAAAGTCCCACATTCGCTCCTGTATAATTTTATACTGTTTTCGCTTTTTAGCCTTGCCTGTTATCTTTCGCTGCATGTAAGCAATGCTTCTCGCTAGAGGCATAGCAAGATGCCTATTAAAGACCCACGCAGATATAAAGTAGAACACGCCGAGCAGCAAAAGAAACAGTTTATAGTCGGGGCTAATGCTACTGAGTTCCATTAACTTTTGGAGCCAATGCGCGGGGCTCCAAATCATGTAGACCGTCATCACCAACGCTGCTGTCACGGTAATGGTGAAGGGCCCTGTGGTAATTAGTCATGATATTAAAACTGGATGCAAGAGGAAGAAAATCGGGACTCACAGTTCTGAGTGCTGTTTTGCCTATAAGGCGGTCCGGCGTTTAGGAGTATGCCTGAAAAGATGTACTCGAAACATGAAGACAGGAACAAAGCGGTGTTCTCGGAATTCTCAATGTTTGGCTCGTCATGGCCGACTTTAGGAGGTTTATACCAGGATTGCTTTCTTACCGTCAAGAAAGCAGCCCCTTGAAAGAGCATGCATAATGCCATCAGACCCAGCAATGGTATCAAAACTTTTCGAGAAACCAAATTTGCAGTAGGCCGTTTGCGACAGAGAAGTGGCGCGGGCCCTGTCCAGCCCATAAAGATGGCAATGGGGAGAATGAGCAACAGATCAATGAAGAGGAACTGGAAATCCCCCAGGTTTGACGCCTTGGCGTAGAGAAAGCTCACAGAAGTGAACTGTATGGCTGAATACAAGCTCATGTATTTGAAACAGCTGAAGCTTGTCACCAATGCTGCTCTTCCTTCCCTACGTGAATGTCAGACGCCGCTCAAATCAGTGAGATGTGACAATTCATTCTTCACATACCGTATTACTTCCAAAACACAGCGGATATCGAACACCCGTGAGGTAAATGGTGCAGCAACTGAAGCCTCCGCCTCGGAGAGCGATATGCCCACGTCGGCTGCTTTGAGAGCACCACAGTCGTTTGCTCCATCGCCGCAAAACCCGCAGCAGAAGTCAATGCTTTGTAATTTCATTACCAACTCGTGTTTTTCGTCCGGGGACATTCTGGCAAACACCTTGCCTTGGAGAAGAACCTATTTGATCAATTAGATCATTCGTAACAAATAGACAGAGCTAGTACGTCAACGTACCCGTTGCAGGATTTCAGGTGAGGCATAGTCCACGATCCACCGAAAGGCTTCACCGCTTACTGCTAGGCTATAATTGCGCAGGTTTGTTATATCGTATGGCAAGGAATTATCCTCTTCAGGTGGTGCTGGCAGCGGCTTGTTGCAAAGTTAGATTGACTGATCCGCCTGGAAAAGAGATCTCCCCTCACCAATAATGTTTTGTTGTCAAGGCAAAAGCTATTGTTGTCGATGCTTTCCCATTGGAGTTCTGCCTCGGGGTCGTGAGCACTGCCTATATGACGTGAGGGTCTCAAATAAGTCATCTTAACCTTCAGTTCTCATTTTCAGAGTGTTGGCTCACCTTGGAGAAATCGAGGCACGAAACAATGTGCCTGTCGATCTAATAAGCCACATTCACGGGCGACACTGATGGCGGTCAAGATATTGTCCCCGGTAACCATTACCGCGCCGATATTAGAGTCCAGTAATTCCTTGACGACTCCCGCGGTTGTGGGCTTTAATTTGTTTTCGAATATGATAAAGCCAATAAACTCAAGATTACTTTCAACCTCTGATCGTGTCATCTTCTGTGCTTTAACCCAGCTTAACTTGGGCAAATGCTTTGTAGCACAAGCAATGACTCGATAGCCTTTGTGGGTGTAGTATGATAGCAACTCGTCGTATCGACTGGGGACTAGGGAGACGTTAGAAGTGAGACTATGGCTGCTATACTAGCGAGGACTGACAGGTCTCTGGGCGACATATCTCCCTCATTGCTTCTGGGGCACCTTTGACAAATATCTCTCCGCTTTTTTGACCGAATTGACGTGTGATGACGCTGGCTCGTCGTAGCTGAGAGACGAACTCGAAGGACTTGAGGACCCCTAATTCTACAGCAAGCTGTATTGTCACAGATTAGCCTCCAAACCATCAGCCACCACAAATACGGTGGAAAGATAACACACGCACATCAGGTGGTCGAGCAATTGAGGGTGTTAGTCCACCAAGTTCTTCATTCTCTCCGTCTGCGAATCGTTGCTTTCCCTCTTCAAAAGACCAGCCGGTAAATTCAAACATTTTCTGATCCAGGGGATCGCCAACGAGATCTCCATCCACGACTCTCAAGGAGTGGCAAGTAGCCATCGTATGGAGTGCAGCTTGCACAGCAGTTCCAGCGCCGGCCCGTGTAGGATTCTTCCTTAAGAACGCCGGCCTCAAAAGGAGGTCGCCGAAAGTGCGATCGGTTTCTGATGCAATGCGGAGGCCTAGAACATCAAGACCGTCCTCGGTCAATGTACCTGTTTTGTCGAAGCACATGATGTCTATTTTCCCACCCACGTTGACTCTCTGCGGGCTAATACAATAAATCTGCTTGTTCTTCAACCGTGATAGTGCAAAATTCGTCCCAATAGTGAGGGTTGCAGGCAGAGCTGGCGGAACAACAATGGTGATCAGATCCAGGGCTCGTATTATGATGAACTTCCACGAGAGCTCTAGTCGAAGGAAGTTGACAAGGGACGCAATGAAGCCGAGCATCGCAATCATGGCCATCACGCTAATATACCTAAAGGAGTCGCGGTAAAACTTGAATCCAGACGGTTTGGGGAATAGCATCGAGCGAACCAGTGCACCCTTTGTCGTATTGAATCCCGTTCGAACGACAAGAGCCAAGGCAACAGCATCTCCAGCTGTGTCTTCTTGAGGCCGTCTCGTTCGAATCAATTTTGTCCCACAATACAAAAAATGCCGGGCAATCTCAGGAGCCACGGATGGAGCCCTGAGATCCAACGTGCATAATGTCTCTTCAGTAGCTGGGAGTTTTGAAACTGGCACCGATTCGCCTAGCCGAGTTAACGGAGGTCGGAGTGATAAATGAATTAGAAACTTACCTGTTAACATGCTCTCGTTGACAATGCAGTCGCCCGTTAGAAGGATGCTGTCACTTGGAAGTTGTGTGAGATTTGGGTCGCTCAACTCATACAAATCGCCGGGTACCAATTCGCTCGACGCAACGTATTTCCCTGCAAATAATTTAGCTTTTGCTTCAATATAGAAGTCCGCACCAGCTTCTCGTACAAAATCCGTTGCGAAGGACTCGCACGTCACATTCATATCTGGAAATTTCGCGCAGACGTCTCGTCGTCTATTGGAGTCAGTTGGGATAATGCTCGATGGGAAAGAGGAGTCAACTAACAGCACGCATTTCTACTAATGTTGCAGAAATGCTGGCAATAGACATGATGAATATGCATGCAGCATAATAGTAGTATGAATCCATGGACCAAAGGATCAAACTAGCAATTTGGAAAATGTAGAAAGGGTGAAGAACCTATTCCCAAGAGTCAGACGCGTTTCATTTGAGGTCGTTTATACAAGTGTGAACAGTCAGATCTGCAGTACCTCGTCCACCAATAACTGGGTAATGGATTTCTGCTGGATGTCAATCAGATTGTGACCGAAGATGATCTCGCGAATGGCTCTTTCGTCACTATCCAGACCACAGCGGATAAGTCGCGAATCCGCCCAATTTGGGTCTTTCCAGCCAGCAGATGTGACAAACTTGTCTTTGATAGGATGAAAATACAGTCGCATATAGCGATAGTCCAATGAACGAAGATGATCAATGACGGGGTCGTTCTCATCGTCGAGACAATAGAGCATGGGTTTCTGCGGAAGACCGAAGATTGACGAAACAGGCCGACCATACTCGGTGGCAATTACATGAATCCGGACGAGCTCTCCCCATTGATTTTCGATAATGGTCCACTCGCAGTCTCTAAGTAAACATGACCGACCAACGATGGCAACATAACAGCGTGGCAGCCAACGAAAGAAGAGAAAGGCCAGCCCCCCAGTAAGTAAACATAGGGAGAGGTACAAGAACCAGCCAATCTTACTCGTGCGAAAGCCTGCAATGACGATAGTCATGTCTTCGTTGGCCATGTAGATTTTCTGGCTGCAACGGCCACCTACACGATCGCTTGCCGCGGTACCTGTGCTATCTCTACGAAGCAATCGCACGTGGGCGGAATCCCTTGACTGAGTCGATGAGCAACGTCTCAGTCTATAGTCATCATGCGATGCAAGATACTCCCTGTCGGCGGAATCCTCGTCATCTTCCACGCCAAGTTCAACATCCCCTAAGTCGCTGACGCTTCCACTCCTGTATCTGTCCCTCAACTCGGAATATTCGTCGTTTAAATCCCCTGCTCCCGTTGGAGAGTCCGTCTCCTCAAAATATGTGAAGCTCGTAGTTGAATTGGCACGGAGACGGCGATGCGAAAAGGCAGAAACACTAGTCGGGAGGCTCTCGGCAATGGGACCGGCATAGAGCTGAATGATCCTACGTCAGTCGGCTTGTTTGATATGAAAGCGGGCGGCAGCGATTCAAAAAGGATGATCGATATACCTCATCATGTGCCATTTCGACATCTTCAAAGACGCTCTTGCTGCTTAGGTTGGAGTTGAGTCGATAGAATGTTGATGGGCCATTGCCGCGCGATTCACCATTGAGTGGACTCATCATATGGCCAGAAGCGAGTGTAATGAGCAGCAAATAAACTCAAGGCATATCTATGGCTCCTTGGACAGGAATCTGGTCAAACGATCGGTTTGCTTACGACGCATTAGCAGTTGCTTTTTGCGACTCGCATTCAATATGTCATTCAACGAGCCCAGCAAATAATCAGCTGAGTTTCGCTGTTTATGCAAAGAAGAATTATTATTAGTACATCTGCCCCACTTAGGAACTGCTTTAAAAGTTAGTTTATACTAAACAAATATCGCTATTATAAAATTATTCTTGCTAGCTAATGCTTAAGCGATATATATATATATATATATATATTTAATTTCTAATTATATAAGCTTTTATAAAACTAATAAAAGTCTTTATAAAACTAGCTATAACTAAAACATTTTAAGTAAAGTATTAAGTAATTTTAAACCTAATAAACTTAAATTTAAACTTATAGAATATAAGTGTTACGTGCTAGAATACAACACATAGGCATAGGTATTAGTAGAATCTATAATGCATTTTAAAGGTTATAAAAGTAAAGAATATATAAGTTATAGTTAGGTATTTATATATATATAGAGTTTAAGTTATTTTATTTAGTAAAGGATCTAAGGGATCCTCCCTTTTATGCGTGATCTTCTAGGGACTATAACAATAAGTCCTTATTAATCTTAAGAAAATCTCTATTTAAAAAATTCTTTTAAATTAAGCTAAAAATTAAGGCCTTTAGTTTTAGTTAAGCTAGTATAAAAGCTAGCTTATTAAACATATTCTTAGCACTTATTATAGTTTAGAAATACTTTATAAGGGCTTATAATACTATAACCTATAACTAAAGTTATAAAAACCTTTTAACCTAACAGTATAAGATTAAGTTGCTACGTTCCGTAATAGCCTAATAGGTATAGACGTGTAGTCTTCTTAGCACTAAAGGGATATAATAAAAGTGCTACATATTATATTTGCCTAAGATAACTATTCTAGTCCCTAGGGAACTATATATTAAAGAGAGAATTCTATAGATTCCCTACTAAATATAATAACTTTAACTTTATATATATATAAACACCTAACTATAACTTATATATTTTTTACTTTTATAACCTTTATAATACATTATAGATCCTATTAATACCTACGCTTACATGCTATATTCTAGCACAGAACAATGACACCCTAAACGCTATAGTGCCTACTGTAGTAGAAAGTAATAACGTAATAAACAGTTAGATTTTAAACATTATATAGACAAAATAAAGTGAATATAATAGTAAAAATCAGAAAACAGTAAATAATAAATAAATAAGTCTTTACAAGGTTTTATATAGAACTTATTTACTTTTAATATAATACTACAAAAGAACTAAAAGTATACCTTATAGATACAGTAATTTATACTAAAGCCTAAGTAATAGCTATATGCTAGTATATACTACTATACTATAAGTATTATGTATTATAAGTATATTAACACTTATAATGTTCTTAAATGATATTTTGTAGAAAAGAAAGAGGTATAAATATATTCTAGGAGTTAATATTATAATATATGTTTTAATTCATGAGTTTTAATTCAATTTAAATAAGCTAGTTATCATTTTATAAGAAGGATACACTAATAATACTATTAATTACTATTTATAAAAAGTCATTTTTGTGTGTTTAAAAAGAGAATAAGTGTAACTATATAACTCTATACTTCTATAGCTTACTTATTCTACGTCATTATAATAAATGTAAGGTAGTAGCTTAGATTCTTAGCAGAGCTAGCATTAGACTTTATAGGGGTAACAAGGATATAGGTAAGCTTACTTATATATATTAAGTACCTAAAGTATAAATAAAAATGAGGGTTTTTATAAAATAATAATAATAATAATAATAATAATAATAATATTAAATTAACTACAGACGCTATTACGGAACGTAGCGACCTAATCTTATACCATTAGGTTAAAAGGTCTCTACAACCTTAGTTAGAAGTTACAGTTATATTAGCCCTTATAAGGCATTCTAGCACGTGATAGACGCACTAAAGGCTAGTTTATAAAATTTAAGCTTTATAATGCATTATATATATAAGTTACTAACAATAATATATGCTTTATTTAGCACATAGCAGCTAGGGCTTTGACCCTCATGGAATAATTTATCCCTGACTGTCTGTAAGACCACACTTTCGCCCCCCCCGGGATTTCCTTAACACATTATTAGAGCAAAGCTAAAGTAACTTTCTAAAACCTCTACTTTGGGAGTGATCAATAGATCTAGAGTATCACTAAATATAATATAGCTATTTATACCTTAAGGTACTTCTTTTTTTATACTATAAATTAATATGCATGTAAAGTGCCTTTAATATAGATGTTTTCACTAGTCACTAAAGTAGGGGGCACATCAGTGTAGCCTGAACGTACCAATGGTAGGGCGCACTTGCCAATAAGACTTTTGCGTTTAGCTTAAAGTAGCTATACTTAAAAAGTACCTAGGTATGTAAGCAACAACAGAGTGGGTGAATAAAGCAAGCTACAAAGACATGTGAGGCGCAGGTACCACCATAACTCATGTCCATAACTCATAAGACTTAATATTTTAACAGTTGTTAAAAGCGGAGGGTTACTTATACTCATCACTCTGCTTGGAATTGGCCAGTCTTTGGCTGAACCGATGCATGCATGTTTCTATCTGAGTATAAATTTAGCTCCGCGACATTTATCTACCGACTAGCATTCACATCTATGGACCTCGAGTTGCCAATATGCTCCCGCGGCTAAAGCCACTGCTTGCGCTCACTGTCAAGAGTCTGCGCGTGCCATTTGACCCTTATGTCCTAGCCACATTGGAAAGCTCGACCGATATTTGCACGGTGAAAAATATGTTTCAGTCCTTCATTTGCTCGACTTTCCTCGGTGTGGAAGCGATTTGAGAGATGTGGATTCCTTGGGAAGTTCCTTGGCGAATGGAATGAGGTCTGGAGCACCCGGAAGATACTTGCGAAGAGGTTCGGGAACGCGAAGGCCCTGTCAAGTTTTCACACTGCTTAGCACATAGTGTCTTGAATCTGGATGGCGCTACTGCTTACCTCTTCAGTCTGATAGTTCTCGAGAATGCAGCACATAGTTCTGGTAGTTGCGCAAAGGGTAGAATTGAGACAGTGTACGTATTTCTTCTTAATATCAGTTTGTGTTTTCGTTCCAAACCGTATCTCAAGGGCCCGGGACTGATAGTCGGTGCAATTGGAGCAGGAGACGAGCTCTTTGTATTCTCCTTGAAAGGGGAACCAAGCCTCCAAGTCATATTTCTTTGAGGCAGCGTTATTCAGTGCTCCGGAGACAATTGACACAATCTGATATGGTAACTGTAACGACTTGTAAAATTCCTCGGAGATGGCAATCATGTCGTCAAATGCCTCCCAGGACTTCTCCGGGTCGGTTAGAAGAAATTGCTCAATCTGGCACTACTGTCAGCCAAGATTATGATGTACAGGAATATGTTGACATCGCATATGCCATATATACCTTCTCAAATTGATGCACACGGTAGATGCCCCAGGCATCTCGACCATGAGAGCCCGCTTCTCGTCGATAACAAGTGCTATAACCAGCATACCTGTGAAGCTGTTAGTACCATCGACCGTTTGCATGTCGCAACGTCATCTCACTTGATAGGGAGTTCCTTAGGGATGAGCCATTCATCAGCATGGAAAGCTGAGATTGGCTGCTCTGACGTGGCAATCAGGTACTTGTCGTTCTTCGAATCTCCGTCAGTGACCTTGTAAAGCTCCTCGTCGAATTGCTCTAGCTGAGCTGTTTTACCCATGTAGTCCTTGAGCATGAACTGCGGGGTCTGTAAGGCGCTGTAACCTCGCTGGCTGAGAAACTCGAGGCCGTAGTTGATCAGAGCCTGGTTGAGAAACACACCCCATTGACGCAAAAAGTAGCCGCGATGACCAACGACTTTTACTCCACGGTCGGGATCATATCCATCCAGTCTGAGGAGAACTTCGTGGTGGGAAAGAACATTATCTCGTTTCTCGACTGTCACGCCCTCTGGGGCCCACGTGCGTTCCACAACGTTGTTATCCTATATTCAAGTTCAGTGCATGTACATTTCGTGCAAACAAGACCGAAGACTTTTTACAGTCATGAATGGAGACGAACCTCGTTGTTGCTCACAGGTACAGAGTCGGCCACGTAGTTGCCCACTGTCTTGAGCTTAGATTTGAGTAGGGCATCTTTCTCAACGGCGGACTCCAAAAGTGCCTTCTTCTCCTTCTCAAGTTCGATCTTCTCCTTCAAAAGCTCGTCAACATTTTCCTTCGCCTATAATAAGCATCAGCAACCACTACTTCGGGATACCACAGAGATTGCTAGTTGCTGCTTGACCTTCTTCTTGGCGGCAATCTGCTTCTGAACGTCGTTGATTTTTCCGCTTATCTGTGATGCACTATAGTTGGCTGGTGTTGAAGACTTTAGCATGAGATAGGCGGTCGAGTACGAGGTTTGCAATCGGCATGCTCACTCTTGCGGTGATCGTCGAAGAGAGCGATGATTTCGTCGACGATCTCAACATTGGCGTATCGTCGGCGCTGAGACTCGCGAATTTTTTCTGGGTTTCCCCCGCGTTCAACAATGAAATCGATGACGTCAAGCATCGTGTCTAAGGTCCTTACGCTGGTCAGTTCAAATTTGCAGAACTCGGTGTCAAGGCGAAGGTCTTTTTGATACAACCGCCCAGCAGACTCTTAGATGCTGCTTGAGTCACAAGCTACCAGGTACCCCTCCCTCCTCTCGTTTCATTGTTTGAGCATGCTTTGTTTTTTAGGTGGAGATAGAGGGGCAAGTCACTGCTAGTGGGGCAACCCACTAGATGCTAGTAGACTCGTGGATTGCTCTTCCCGCTACTAGATTAGCAAGTTGTAAAAAGAAGTTAATAAAAGATAGTGACTATTTTTTTATTTAAAAATATCTATAAAACAAATATATATAAAATGGTTATAATAAACTTTTAAACTTAATGCTTACTATTATATACTAAATATAGCATGTAAGCGTAGGTATTAGTAGGATTTATAATGCATTATAAAGGTTATAAAAGTAAAGAATATATAGGTTATAGTTTAGGTAGTAAAATATATATAAGGCTAAAGATAATATATTTAATAGTAAATTTATAGAATTCTCACTTTTATCCACAGTCATTATAGGACTATAACACTTACTATTATATTAAACTTTATAATAAAGTATAAATCTTATTCCCGTGTTTTAATAGCATTGTTACGTTTTTACTAAGACATTGCTATAAGAAATGTATTATGACTAAGACACACGTTACTACTAGTAGTACTAGGGAAAGCTAAATAAAACAAGACTAAACATTGTATATTAATTAGTAACATTATATATTATTTATAGTGGTATATAAAGTTAATAAATATAATAGAAAAACTGTAATAGCCCTAAGAGGGCTGCACAAAAAAGAAAGGACCCCTTACATTCTCCATTAAATGTATTATCTATAACCTAATATATTTAACTATATAACTATAACTTATATATTCTTTACTTTTATAAACTTTATAATACAGCATAGATTCTACTAACGTGCTATATCTCTAGCATGTGATTAAAAACTAAGTGTTACGTGCTAAATACCACACGTAAGTTATTAGGTTCTACGTAGTATATATAGAACGTTATAAGGTTATAAAGTAAAGAATATATAAGTTATAGTTAGGTAGTTAAGTATATATAAGGTTAAAGTTATTTTCTTTTATTTAGTATAGGATTCTTTTTTTATAGGGAAGAATCCTATAACTTGTTTTACTATATAACACTAAGTTAGATTTTTAAATAAAGTAAAACAAAATAGCTAAATAAATTAAAGTAATAGTATGCTTTGAGCTATTTAAAAATAAGTGTATCTCTAAAAAAAACTTTAATAACTTTACTAATATTTCTTTTTAAGCATATATTAGAATTTATAAAGCCTATATTAGATTATTGTACTATGCAATATATAGTGTAGTTTTTTAAAGACTGGATTTAGTTATAACATGTATAGTGTTTTTATAGAGTACTATAGTATATAATATAGTATAATTATAGTATTAGTAGACTTAAAGTAGTTAGCTCTTATTACGTGTAAGATACTACACATAAGTAATTAGCTTTTATATAATAAGCATATAACTCTATAAAAGTTATAAAAGTAAAGAATATATAATTTATAGTTAAGTGGTTAAATATATATAGCTGTGATAGATTCGAGCTATAGGCTTAGATCTTAGAGGAAGGTGGGAAGTCAATAGGTATGCATATGTGTGCACACACATCCCTATAGGGCATAGGCCTAAGCAATACCTATATATATAAGTAAAGTAAGGTTATATATAATTATATTTTCTTTCTCTCTATTATGGCTAGGTTGCCCGCGCTTAGGCTAAGAGCATAAGGGATAGAGGGCAAAGGGTATAAGGGAAAGAGAGTAAGTTATACCCTTACTTTAAGCTTACTATAACCTAGCTAAGAGTATAAAAAGGGAAGTATATATATATATATAATAAAGGCTAGAGATTTATACTTTTAAGTATTACTACTTACCTTTTAGCTTTCTTATTATAAGGTATTTATATTTTAATCTTTACTTTACTAGTATTTACTTATTTAGTTTTAATAATTAAATCTCTTTCTTTTAAAGAAATAGTAAATTATTAACTAAATTAGAATATTTACTTAAAAAGTAACTTACTTAGTTAGCTATAACCTAGCTATAATAATATAATAGGTAAATAACTTATTATAAGTAATTATAGAAAAAAACCCTATTAAGTATAGAATTATAATACTAAATTAACCTATTATACTTAATAAAAAGGCTAAATTAAACTATTACCTTAAGAAAGTAATAAAGAAGCTATAATTTACTAATAAGTATAGGGATTTTAAATAACTTAAAAGAACCCTTAAAAACTTTAATAATAATACTATAAAAGTTAATAATATTATAAGTAAAATTAATAGTATTAATACTTTATTAATAAGTAACTTTAATAACTAAAGGCTATTACCTTATTTTACTCTAGTAATAGGCTATTTATAATATAGCTTAGTAAAAACTTAACTAAAAACCTTTATTTATAAAGGGAATACTTATAAAAACCTTTAGAATTTTCTTTTAAACCTAAATATAAACTTTACTATAAACCTTATTATATTTAGTAATAATACTAATAAAGTAGCTTATATTAATAATAACCTTACTAATAATATAAAGTAATAATAAATACACTATACTACTTAAAATAAGTATATAGACTTTATAATATATACTTAAAAGGGATTTATAAATTAGCTTAAAAATAAAATAATAAATAAAAATACTTACTACTTAAAAGCTATAAGGGTACTTATAAGCCTTTACTAGTTAAATAGCTAGTTATTTTATAGCTTTTTTAAAGTATAAAGTAAAATAAAAACTAAGCGTTTAAAAGGTATTTTTAAGTAGCTATAAATTTACCTCTTTATTAATAGCCTTAACTATACTATAAAAAAGTAAATATTAAGCTAGAAGTTTCTTTAAAGTTAGAATTACTTATAAAGCTAAGGCTATAAAGTAAAGGTTATTAATAAAGGCCTATACTTTAATTAATTATTTTAAAAGAAAAAATAAAAATTAAACTCTCTTACTATAACTCTAAAGTAATATAGCTATAAAGCTATAAAACCCTAGGATTTAAATATTATATCCTACTATAAATATAGAGAAAATAGTTATATTTTCTTATATTATACTAAGCCTAATTATATAACCTATAGTAGTAATAGGTATATTACTTAATAATACCTAAAATATTATAAAAATACTAATATTACTTAGTTTAATATAAATACTATACCTATTAAGTTTACTTAAAGCTAAAGGTATAATATTACTATAAGCCTTTTAACTTTAAATTTTATATAATAATTTAATTAAATAATAAGGGTTAAAGCTAAAGAGAATAATAAATTAATAATAAAGGTAATATTATAGTAAGACTACTATTAAGTAGTAATAAAGGCACTTTTTAATTTAAAAGTAACTAACTTATTAATATACTTTAGAATATTAAGTAAAGTAAATTAAAGTAATATAATTACCTTTAATTAGTAGCTAGAAAATACCTTAGGTAACTTAATACTAAATAAAGGTATTTTAAATAAGGTTATTAAAGTTACTAATAGTATAAGCTATAATAAAATATATTAAATTTACTACTATATTACTAAGGTTTATAAGGATTTACTACTTAAAATAAACTAAATAAAAATATATAAACTATAAATATTATTATAGTCTTTTAAGACTTAAAGATATTTAATAATAAAATAATACCTTATTTATATAGAAAAAAAGTAGTAAGTTTACTATAAGAAAAAGAAAGCTATAATTATAGTAATTTTAGCTAAGTTAATAGGTTTTCTCTTTATTAAAAAACTAATTAAATTAGGTAGGAAACCCTAGAGTAATATAGTTAATTAATAAGCTAGCCTATATATAAATATAGAGTAAGTACTAAGTAGTAACTAAGCTAAGCTATTATTACTAGCTATATACTTAAACTTTACTAAAGTATTTTTAAAAGAACTAGTAAGGTAGCTACTATAGCTTAGTAGCTATATATATATAATTAAGCTAATTAAAAAAAAAACCTCTTTTTAGGGACTAATATATAATTTAGCTAAAAAAGAGCTAAAGATTCTCTATAAATACCTAGTAAATATATAATATAAGAAATAAATTAAAAGATTTATTAGCCTTTTTAGTATACTTATTCTCTTTATCCTTAAAAAGAATAGGTAATTATAACTATATATTAATTATTATAGCCTTAATAAGGTTATAAAGAAGAACTATATATTTTTATTACTAATATTAAAGATTTTAAATAAATTAAGAAATACTAAAATAGTTATAAAAATTAACTTTAAAGATACTTACTATTAGCTATATATCTATAAAGAAAATAAGTAAAAGACTATATTTTAATACTATTATAGCTACTTTAAATATTTTATAATACCTTTTAAACTAATTAATATACTAGCTATATTTTAAAAATATATTAATAATATACTTAAAAACCTTATAAATACTATTTATATTATTTACCTTAATAATATTTAAATATATAGTAGTAACTCTATAGAGTATAAGGAGTATATTAAGTAAGTCCTTTAGAGGCTTTATAATATAAAGCTTTTTACTAACTTAAAAAAATATAAATTCTTTATAAATTAAGTTAACTTTCTAGAATTTATTATAATACTAAAAAGGCTTAAATAAAACTAAAGTATATTAATATAGTAGCTAACTAGCTACTACTAAGTAATATAATAAATATTTAGTGTTTTCTTAGCTTTATAGAATTTTACTAATGCTTTATAAAATAGTATAATAAGATTGCTATACTACTAATTAATTATTTTAAAGGTAATAATAAAGGAAGCTTTTAGCTAAATAGCTATAAGCTTAATATATTTAACTAGCTTAAGAAGAAATTCCTTAAGGCACTTATTTTAATATATTTTAACCTAAATATACTAATTAAAATAAAAATAAATATATTAGTATATACTATAGAAGCTATATTAGTATAGTTATAGCTAGGGAACTAGCACTTAGTAGCTTATATATTTAAAAAGCTATTAAGTCCTAAGCTTAAATATTTAATACTAAATAATAAGTTATTAGCTATTTAAAAGTCTTTTAAAACTTAAAAATATTATTTAGCTTATTTAAAGCACTTAATTTAAATAATTATAAATTACTTAAATTATAAATACCTTACTATAAAGCTAAAGCTATTTAGTAAATAGGTAAATATACTAAATAAGCTTTACTTATTTAACTTTATAATTAAATATAGGCTTAGTAAGTTAAACCTAGTAAATAAACTCTTAAAATAACTTAATTACTTTTTAAAAAAAGCTATAAAAAAAGCTAGAATATTTTATTTACCTTTATTTCTTACTAAGTTTATAAAGAGTAAGTAATAAGGTAAATAGCTAAATAGCCTAATAATTAAATAAATAAATAGTTTAACTAATAAAGCTATAGATAATAATTATAATACTAAGAAATACTTATACTAGCTAACTACTAATACTATTAAGCTATAAAGTAAATATACTATTAAAGTAACTAGCTTAATATTAAATAATTAGCACTAAACTAATTAAGTATATAATTTAAGTAATATAAGGTAATAGTATAGGTTATTTTATATAAAAGCTATAATTACTCCCTTACTATATAGCGCGCTAGAAATAAGCTAATAAACTTTAAAAATAAAGCTAGTAGTACTAAAAGTATAACTAAAGCCTAGTTATTAAAATAATATTCTAATATATAAATCTAAAGATATAATTATACCTAGTAAAATAATAGCTACTAAAGACCTTATTTAAAGTAATAAAAGCACTACCTTAAGTTAGCTAAATAAGATTTTAAATATAAAAGTAAAATATTAATACCTCTATTTATTTAAAGAAAAATTAGCACTTAAGTAAAGAATTAGCTAAAAGCTTATAGCTAAGTTAATAGCAATTAAAAGAATCTCTTTTAAGTTAATTTTAAATATAAATAATAAGTTAATATAGCTACTCTTTAAGTCTTTAAAGTTTACTTAATTAAAAAATACTCTAATAAAGTAGTAATTAAAGCTATTAAATAGTAATAATATAGAAAATACTTTAAATAAAACTATTTAATTAGTTAATAAAAATAGCTTATTATTATTTAAAGAAAGGGCCTATATACTTATAGGTATAAAAAGTAAGATTTTATAGCTAGTTTATAATAACCTAGTAATAGGCTACTATAGTGTAAGTAAGATAATTAAATATATAGTATTATAATATTATTAGCTAGGTATAAAATAAAATAAAAAGACTTATATAAGTAACTATTTAAGTTATTAACTAAATAAGCCTAAATTATATTAACCCTATAGTAAGCTAGTAGTATTACTAATACTTAACTAATTATTCTAAGAATTATTAATAGACTTTATTATAAAGCTACTACTAATAAAATAATATAATAAAAAGATATATAATATAATACTTATTATTATTAATTATTTCTTTAAATATACTTTATATATTACTATAACTATAAAGGTAATAAATAGTAACTTTATAATAATCTTTATTAAGAATATATTTAAAGATTATAAAGCGCTTAAAGGTATTATTAATAATAAAGATATTATTTTTATAAGTAAATTCTAATATATATTTTACTACTTTATAGTAACTAAGTAGCTTTTTAGTATAGCTTTTTACCTTTAAATTAATAAGTAAATAAAAAGAATAAATTAAATCCTTAAGTATTATTTAAAGGCATTTAGAAACGCTAAGTAAACTAACTAATTAAATTACCTCTTACTTACTTAATTTACTTATAATATAAGCTATTACTTTACTTATAGCTATATATTAATAAAGTTATTATAAGGTTACTAACCTAAAGGCTTTAACTAAATTATTAAATTACTTAATATTATTAATTAATAAGCTAATTTATAAATTAAAAAACTATATAATAAGTATACTAAGATTAAATAGCTACTTAATAGTATATAAAAATAATATATAAAGTATTATAATTAAAAAAAAAACTAATATAGTTTAAGATTAGTAACTTTATACTTCTTTCTATAAAGAATATTAATCTATAATATCTTAGTAAAAAGCTTATAATAAAATACTTAAAACTATTTTAAGTAATTAAAAAGGTTAGTAACTATAAATTAGTATATTATTTAAAGCTTTCCTTAATAATATAATTATATAATATTTTTAATATTATAAGTTTAAAATAATTTAAAGAAAACCTAATTATAGTATAAGTAAAGACTTTATAGCTATTTATTAATAATAAAGCTAAGTCTTATAAAATTAAAGAAATTATCTTTTATAAATATAAAAGAAAGAAGTAAAAATATTTAATTAAATAAAAAGGCTATAATAGCTTTAAGAATTCTTAGGTATTATAAAGAGACTTTAATACTAAAGATATAATTAAAGAATATAAAGAAAAGCTAGTAGCTAGTTTATAGTAAGTATATAGAGAGCTAATTAAGTAAATTAGTATTATTTATTTATTTATTTTTTTTT